>OMPJ01039330.1:0-47031 GCA_900312935.1 Carapus acus | reverse complement strand
GAATATAAATATATAATAATATAAATATAATAGTAATAACAATTTGTTATTATTAATTATTATCCTTATTATTTCTGCGCAGCTCTACCCTCAAAAGGCTTTGCTGATGGCAAAATACTGCCATTGTTGGGTTGGGGGATTTTACAGAATGTGATACATTATTTCTGTATACACAGATTCATTCTATATAGCTTCAGGATTGCTGTGTGTTAGCATGTGACACAATGAGCCCGACCGAATGAGGATGTGCTATACGTGACCCTAAACAAACACACAAAGGTGTCTCTGTCACAATGGCAATACCAAAGGAAAAGGGAGTGCATGAGTTCATTTCAGGTCCTGTCTGCACACAGTCGTACAATCTGATAAAACAGTAACATCGTGCGCAAACCTGAAGTGCAAGCAGCATTCATACATTCAGAACAAACCGCTCTACCAGCATTCTGTGCAATGCAGAGAGTTCTGGCTATATGACCACAGACCATCATATCATCTTGGTGACAGTGCACTTATGATTACACTCCGCCTCCCAGTGCATCACAGACAATTGCAACATACTGTAACTCCACTTTTCACATTTGTCGCCTTAGCCGCTTTGGTCTGAGCAAGTGCGGAAGAAAGTGTTCCCCTACGTCTCTCTACAGCAGTCGGATGGTGGAGAGGAGATGGGCCGAAATAGCCGATCTGAAATCCACTTAAGCTTTGTGTAAGCCCGACTGGCCTGAGGTAGTGTGAGGCACAATGCAGTCAGCTGTGCTCAGCTGTCAGAGCGGGAGATGCATCTCGGCCCAACAACGTCACCATTTCTTTATCAAACAGCATGTCAAAAGAACTGTCAGGATTATCAGCAAAAAAATTATTCGTTTCTATCAAAACAACAACTGACAAATTCAATCTACGCCTCTGTTGCGCCCACTGGACAACACTGATTTCAAAACAACAACGGCTCAGGTCTGGGGGGGCTAAACTGCTGAGCTAAACGTGTTCAACATAATCTGACCACTCGGTGGAAAAACAGGAAGTTTGCTGTTTGAACTTCGGGCGGGCATCAATGCGCTAGCCTGCGAAGCGACGCAGTTACACTCCCTGTGCTGCTCATGACAGTGGGACTTCCTGCCTCACCAGATATGAAAAAATAAACGAAAAAAAAAAAAAGACAACGTCAGGGGAATGTGGCAGCCAAGTGTGCTCGTGTGTTTACTCCCCACTCCTCTAACAACAGCGCTTATCAACAGCTACCATGACGCCGTCCCACCCACCTGCCAGTTAGTAAACACAGACTGAGTCAGACCCCCTCCCCACACACACATCCTCCACCGCCCCATTGCGAGAGGCACGACAAGAGGTGCCCGGATTACAACTCGGCAGGGGTTAAAAATAACCCTTCGGACCTGCAGGCTGCGAATAGTCATTTCATAGTTCCTGCACCTCACGTGCCAGTTGAACACACGCACGCATCAGCGGGGTGAAATGGTCACTATCACTGTCTAGTGGACACGTGGATGCTTTGGATCCACCTGCTGCCAACTTTGTATTGATGTCTGTACTTGGAAACACATAACACTTTGAAACTTGACGTCTGGTTTAACATTTAACTCTGCCATCTATGAATGGGGATGTGAAATAGATTACGCTAACAAGTGAAATAATGTTCAACAACATTTCCTTGACAAGAATCAAGCAGAGTGATGTTATACCATTTAAACAGCTGCTCTTGAGTCAAACACATTTTTGAATGTAGTGTTAAGTGGTATAAACAGAACCACTGCCCACCGTTGGGGCTGTCCTATCAGAAACAAGGGGGATGAAAATCTGCCCATTGAGCTTAACAGTTGCAATGCAGTCGTGTTTACAATTTGTATTCACTTTGTTTAAAACAGTGGGCGGGAACAGTACAATATTATTTTCATTTCTCAGGGAAAAGCCATTTTGCTGACATGATGCCCATGAGCCAACTAGACGTCTCTCACCTGGCTGGCGACCCCAGTCCCATGTCTCGATGATGGAGTGATGAACAGAGGTGGACGTCTCCTCCTCTTCTTTCTTCTCCTTGTCATTTGACTCATCTTTCTTCTGAGATCCAAAGCAGTCAGTGCAATCTTCTAAAAAAGAGAAAAAGAAGAAAAAAAAAAGATTTTGTCATCTGCTGTCAGGGAGCCATCTCGCATTGACTGGGGTGGCAAAAGAATTATCACTCATACCTGGGTGCGCCGATTCTTCCCCATTAAATATTATCTCTTCATCTTTAACCATTTCATTCCACATCTCGCTGAGTCCCTCTGGAGAGAATGCCCGCTGGCAATGAAGCACAGATGGAAAATAGTTACACAGTGTTAATCTAGTAGTCATATTTGACAATTATACTACCTCCAAAACACAGTCACCGCCAGACAGTGTTCACAAAACCATTACAGAGGGAATGTGAGAGACAAAAAATAACTTAATAACACAGTGGAGTGACTGTTAAGGCTTATCAATAACAATTCAAGCATGAGTTATCTACAGTTATTTTGATGTTACACCTCACTGATTGGGTAAGTCAAACAACACTGGCGATAGCTGGACGCATCATTATATTCAAGCATCTACCATCAGGATAAGATGCGAGATTGAATCACCAGGAATTCAAAGCATGTCATCTCTTGCAGGAATTAATGATTCATCTCTGACAGTTAATCTATAACATTCTTTACTACATAGTTTTACATCATTTCTCAGCTAGAAGACAAACAGGTGTCAAACTGACACAACCAGGTAATATGGGCTTGGCCAAGTTAGAGGTTAGAGAACTCTATTCTCCTTCCTTGAGTGCACAAATAGCACATAATGACTCTCAACATCACCAAAATTACGGGCTGCATTTAGTGCATTTGTTATCTAAAATTAATTAACACATGAGCACTTTGATGAGGAGAGACCTTTGGACAGCAATGACGCTAAATTCAGTATGCAGTGATGTCTTCTGGACAGTATTTCTGAGTGATTAAGTGGTTAGTGTCCCTCTGGGATCAATGAAGCATCTCTGATTCTGATAAGTAGGCGAACTGTAGCTTGATGGTTCGTCTCAACTATTGACCCTAACAATCTCATGACAAGCCAGACAGATCTAAGCAATGGGGATCACATTTTATTAGTGTCGTTAAGACTGAAAATTATATGTACACACAGAGGTGTGTGCTAACAGCCAGTGGCAACTATACGTTTCACTGAACAGGTATTCTGCAAAAATCAGCTTATTAACATATTGCAGATATATCTGAAGGGGATCAGAGGTCGTCTGCAACAGTATTAAGGGGATCAATGGCACAGTGCTTGATCTGGGTCCATTCTCCACCTTACCTGCAGGTCTATCGTCAGCCATTTGTCATGAAACCTCAGCTGAGCATCCAGGGTGAAGGCTGGAGATGGCATCTTCCACCCTTCGGCGTCTCCAGGCTGCAAACGCAGCCGACCTACCTACAAGATGCACAACACCCCGTCCCGATGTGTCAAAAAGCGGTCTAGCAATCCGATTCCCCGTGTGAATGCATAGGGCAGTGAGGGTTACAGTGACGTTGCTTGCTGTCTACTTTTATATTTGTTTCCCAGATGTTCATCACTTGTGAAACAGAAATAAGATCTCCGGGTCAGTTTTGACATCAGTGTTTACACCGTGAGGAGGGGGCTGCCACCGTTACACCTACAGACCGCGTCAACCTCGTTATTACAAGGCTGCAATAACGAGGTTACAACAGACTATCCAAGGGTCGCATGCAATTTCATTTGCATACTTCATGCGTACAAAGCGAGAAAAACACAAGAGAATTAAACTCTGTCTTGGCTTGATCGGTGGTTGCAATCGCTCACATTTCCGACACAATTTTAACTGCGTTTACGCTGATGGATCCGAGCAGGACGAGGAGAGTTAAGGCAGAGGCAGGAGAACCCGAGGTGCTCGAGCAAGGGCACGGTGTGTGTGTTCACCTTGATAACACGCTTATGACATCAGCCACTGCGCCATCGGGCGCACCACACACACTGACACAAGATGAGCTGTGGGCAATATCATACAGATATCTTCATTAGCGCGGCGGCTATGCTAACCAGCCTGCTACAGGGGCTAATGACCATTTGCTAGCTCACCCTGCTGAACTAGCTGCCGTTCTCCAGTAATCGATGAACAAGCCGCCGTGACATGACACACAACATGACAAAACGCAACACTCCAGAAGCTGACGGACGCACAGAGTTCAGTGTCGATTTAAGTGGATAAACTGCGTTATTTTACCTGCGGGCTCTTCTGGGGCTATCAACGTCTCGTCGGCTGCTGTTGCTGCATTAACAAGGAGGAGGTTTGATTGGCGGACGGTGGGCCTGTGCACGAGGCATAGAAACAAATTACGTAGTTGTCTCTGGGAGATTACATACGATTGAAATATTCACCAAGGGCTCCGTCGGTGGGGTTAATGGCGAGGTGGCATTGAGGTTTGACAGTTTGCACCGCCCTCTTGCACTAGCCTGTAGACATTATTAAGCGCAACTTAAGAGAGTGAGGCGGGACAAACAAGAGGCGGTGTTGGTCTGGAATTGTGGCGACACATCGCCACTAGAGGACGGCGTGCCTCAAGGAGAGCGGCCGCTAGGGAATAAAAGGGCCCCACCACCGAAAACTATTTAATTGAACACCTCAATATGTAGTCTGTCGCCTCTGATGAATTTTGGATCAGTTGAACTGTGAAGGTAAAACTATTTGGACAATCTTGCAGCTGACTGATTGATTCGTCTGATACCACAGGACAGGGGAAACGCACACATAAACATCTGCAAACACGCAATCACCTGTACTTGTACAGTGAAAACACAGATCAGCAAAACGCATGATTGTGTGCAAAGCAGTCCACATGATGATAAATGCACAAAATTTAGACAAAATAATAAAATGGGCAATAAAACAAAATGCTGCGGCGACCCCAGACGGAAGTAGCCAAAAGAAGGAAAAACAAAGTCAATGGAGAACCATGTCATTATTGCTGGTGTCATTTTCCCAATGCCATGAAATCTGACACTATAACTCAAATGATGTGTATTGCTATGCAGCAGTATATCTAATTTCAGCACAGTACTGAAAAGTAGATGCATCCTTAAAGAAAAGAAAATATAAAATCAAAACAAAAATCCTGATTCAATGAAAAATACATGAGGTACAATAAGTGCAATTGTTTCACAATTTTCCATAGTTTTACATCAAATCTGCAAGATGAAGCCTATCATCACAAAGAGGGCTGAATTCCAGGTGCCTCCGATATTTCAGTGAAAAGGCAGGCCAGAATTTCATTGCAGCAGCTCAAAATGGTACTAAGTAGCTTGTCTGGTCCAGTGCTCAGGAGGTGTAATGCTGTGGCATTGGATGGACAGGAATATGTCAACCCAGGGGTGAGCTATAGCATTTAGGTCTGGCAAACATGGAAGTTTCTATCCCTTCATCCTCCAGAGGACTGACTGAGGCAGGTTAATGTCATGCACCAGGAGGGGACCAGCACCCACTGGACCAACATCCGGTCTAACAATGGCTCCAAGGAATTCATCTCGATATTTATTGGCCGTCAGGGTGCCAATGCAGTCTCCTGGAATCCTCTTCCCTCCTTTTGACACTCTGCTAGGAGACCCCGCTAACGAGCAGTTGCACACACTGATGTGCTGTCCTGGTAGAGTCTGACATTCTGTCCAACTTCCCATATCCTTAGCCTTATTTTGTTGTTTATTATTCTCATTGACATGTTGTCTCTCTCTTCTGGTGCAAGCAAGCATTAAAGACTTGTGATGTGGCCCCCAAATTTATTATTTAAGATTTATTTCATGAATGAACAAACCTCTTTTTACATACTATCTTTTGAAAAGTGTGGTGTTGTATTACATCGCGCACATGATTGTACACAGGAATTTGTTTTCTTGCTGAAAGTGCTATTGAGAAATATCAACTCCCTGTCAGTGAAAATGATTTGTAAATTTGACTTGTGATTTTCCTGTATATGGCTCAAACATACCATAGAAACATATTACAATCCGGTTATAGCAAGCTAGGTCCAAGATACTGACCTGGTTCGTTACAATGCAGGGTGATTATTATGTCGAAAATTCCTGTATAATCTCGGTTTTAAGTGGGGACACAACTGTTGACAAGCCAAGCAAACATGTGCACTGCGCATGCGTGTTGCGGCACTTCCGAACACCAACGTGCTTGGATTTCAGACAGTAAATCCAAATCAGGCGCCCGAATGCTTGATTCGGAATCAAACGGCGCCCCGTCGCCAACATCTGGAATAGTTATAGCTGTTATATCCAGTTTCATCAATGGGTCCACATTCGTGCTCCATAAAAAGGGGATATTACGAGCTCGCGACAAAGGTAACGTCAACAAGATTAGTGCATCGGACACAGAAAGAGGGCAAAAAAGAAGTCCACAACCGAGTTAGGTTGTTTTATTTGTCAAACATTCTGAGGTACTCCAGTGTCTTTTAGGTGGCTCCTACCTCGGCGACGCCGTGTGGTGGACCGGCACATTGTTCAGTGAGTATAGTGCCATCTAGCGGCTAGTACCGCAACATCTATATTTTATCCAATTTGGCTGTTGTACACGCAAGTACTCTTTTAATCAGACGTATAACTGTGTTTGTCAAGTGATCATTGGACAGATGGGAAATTTCCTGGCTTATAATTTGGCCCCTGCTGTGGTAGTTACACCGTTAGGAGCTCTTGGAGTATTGTTCGGGTAAGTCAAAGCAAGTGATTAATGTAGTCATTAGAGAGATGTTGAAATGCAACAACTGCTTCTCATGGCTGCAATCATAATGCACGCAGCACTACTTTACACAGCTGTAAACACACAAATGTCAGTCAACACCACTTTACAAACTGTAGTAGTAAATGGCTCGATTGGTGCTTGGTTCTGTCATAATTAAGATTTAAAAGTAATGCTTGTCATGTACAGCTTAACAAGAAACAGCAGTGTAAGTATATTCAACACATTCACTAATTCTATTATCTGCAACCTTGCGCACACTGACAACGTCATTCGTGCATTAGATATATGATGGCCTGTGACATGGCAGTTCATGATAACATTGCTCCTGTTATATAAATCTGTTCTTCTTACATGGCGCAGGGCCGTGCTGGCTTCCAGGGTCCTACAGGAAAGGCTGAATATCCTGGGAAAGCTTGGCTGTGTGTTGTGCTGCTCTGGCTCTGTTGTGCTCATCATTCATGCCCCTAAAACAGCTGCGGTAACCTCACGACTGCAGCTGGAGGAAAGGCTGTCAGACCCAGGTGATGCTTAATGCTCTCATAGCCATGTTTGCCATTTTGCAATGGGCTGAAAATCTGGTTTTGTTTATTTTTAATGACTGAGTTGCCTTCAAAGATTGATCGTGCATTTGCAGGTTAGGAGAGTTAAAGCTAGCCCAGTTTAATTTAATCATTTAAGTACCCACCACGCACTTGCAATCATCTTGCCTGAGGGGCCACACTGACTTTTGAATTTGACAGATGGGCTGCGTCAGCCCAAGGTGCAGACATATCAAACAGAGACTGAAAACAAACATTAGGGTTTTACATTGTTTACCTTTTGATAATACCAGTTTTGTTTTCCATCCATCCAAATCTGGTGTTAGTTTTGTTGCTGTAGTTTTTGTTGTTTGTTTTCTATGCAGTCAAAATTCAGAATTCTGCACTGATCTTTGGGGGGCCGAATCAAAAAGACCATTGAGCCTGATGGGGCCCACGGGCCGTAGTTTGCCCACCTGTGCACAATGGCTTCTGCGGTCCGAGTTCAGAATGCACACCATTAACGTGGGATGACACTGTAATGGAAAACTTGATTAAACTTGCATTATTGTACAATGAAACAGAGACATAACTGCCGAAAGACCAACACACCACTAACTACCGCCTAAACTAAAGGTACAAGGCAGTGGTTGCAGTTTCACTGATTACACTCTACACTTTTATATAAATATTGTACTTTCTTTTTTATTTTTCCATCCTGCAGTGTTTCTGATGTACGCTGGCCTGGTGCTCTCGCTGCTGCTCGTGCTCATCGTGTGGATCACTCCAGCTCACGGCGCGTCCAACATTATGGTGTACGTAGCCATATGTTCTTTACTGGGCACCTTCACAGTCTCAAGCAGCAAAGGACTCGGCCTGGTGGCACAAGATGTCTTCGCTCCCGGTCCCTTGAACAACAGAGCCGTGGCTCTCTTCCTTGGTTTAGTCGGTACGCTGTTCGTCAGCATCCTCACACAGTTCATATTCATCAACAAGGCCATGGAGAACTTCAGCGCCAACATCTTTGAGGCCATTTACTATGTGACTTTTACGTCCGCGGCCATCCTGGCCTCTGCTCTTCTCTTCCGAGAGTGGGTCTCACTAACTGCCTCCGACAGCGTGGCCATGTTCTGCGGTCTTACGACAGTGTGTACCGGCGTCGTCTTACTCAACATATCCCAAGAGGCTGTGCTAACGTGGAGGCCGAAGGAAGGGAGGAAAAAGACTGAGTAGCATATTTAATCGGTGTGCTGTTCCACACAGGGTGTCCAATGCAAACATTCCATATTTTTTACAATGATTACTGGTTTTTGAATGGCCAAAGCATTGCTTTTCAGGAAAAGCTACCTATAAGACAGATGTGTCAAAGTCATTTCCACCGAGGACCACATTGGCATGGTGGTGGCCTTCAACGCACCAGATGTCAATGGCAATGCTCATGCAGGTATAAATGTAATTTAAGGTAAAATATAACTACTCATGTAGAAGTATCTAATATAAATACGTTTTTTCTTACAAAACTTACAAATATCCTATTTGCATAGGTGTGAAAATATGTCAGGTTGTTGCTTTTGTTATATTGCAGATCCTTGTATTTTATCAGGAAAAGAAACCTTAATTGATCAATAATGATCAGTTAACAGTCCAACTAGTCAACAACCTGATTCCTTCACTTGTTACGTGTTGGTGTTCCTTAACAAAGTAACATTTTATAAAGTGTGTATCAGGCCAAAGCTGCCATAACATTACCAGTAACATGGTCCACGTGCATTTTGGGAGATGTAGTTAAAATGGTCAATGGACTTTTAAATGAAGGCGACTTACATTGAAACAGTCACCCAGCGGACGCATTTCTTCTGCGGGCCCTCAATTTGACACCTGTAATATATTGACACAGTCATTCAAGCACTCACGGGCCACTTGAAATGATGCAACGGGTTGCAATAGGCCTGCAGGCCTTGGGTTTGAGACCTGTGCAGTAAGAGAAAGGGCATTCTAAGTTTAAAAATTTAACCTTCCTATGTTCCAAATGTGTTCACCAATTAATGAAATGATATGTCTTTTCTTGTTTGAATTTTGATAAATATATCTAATAGCTCAATAGAATCATTCTAGTATCATCAAAAACAACGATCCTGTATCCTCAACTAGCAGTCCAACAGAACGACAGAGATTGTATCTTCTAGGCAGTGTTAATGGTTGTGTGCACAGAGGCAGACTGAGAAATAGAGGGCAGAAAAACTGAAACCTTTGTTTGTCAGGGGGACCAAGTTCATAATATGAAGACTCTCTTAAACAACATCGAAGTTTTTCCCTGTATTGTTAGAAAAAGTGTCTACCAGTAACAAACGCTCACTATGTGGATCTGAAAGCAGACTCGAGAAGCTCGGTGTCGTTACACATCTCAAATAGGGGCGCCGAGGCATTGCTTCACCGTTGTTCCAGCAATTAAATATTTTGTTTGCGGCGCACAGGAGTTTTCCACAGCTTGGCCTGTCTCAGTGCACTCAAATGCAGGAGAGTGTGCAGCAACCCGTGTGCCTGTGAATTATTCAGTGATATTTCAGACGCGGAGACTTCGGTGTAGAAGTTGGATGTGAGATTACAGTCAAGAAACTGAGAGTCTTATCCAGTGGAAGGACTTACTCAGTCTGCTGCACCCAGCTGTGGCTTTATTGGTACTCCTAAAGGTTATTGAGCAATGCATCATTCCCTCTCTGTTGTTCTCAAACCACAGTTTCATTTCTCGTGATTCATCTCAGTAAATATGTTTAAGCTTAACAAAACTATTGGCCAACAGCATTTTTCTTTGAATGTTTCAAGCCATCCTTCCTCTTGGCCAGTTGCAAAGATGGTAAGAGGCAGTGGTTGAGGAACCAGTGAAGTGGAAGGTTTCCCGCCGCAAAGGCTTGTTTACTCTTCACTTTAGTTACTGGCAGGTCCCTGCAGATCATCCACATTGTTAACATTGCAAGTCTCGAGGTTGAAATGGGGACAACAGTAATGGATGTGTTGAAGCCTGGTAGTGTGGCTGTTGGCTGGAGGCCACGCTGAGGTGTCAGACCGGTTCAGAGGAACAGGCGTGAGGTCTGATCAAACTTATTCCACTGGCTTAGTTCCCTGACAGTGTTTGGTATTGGAACAGTCTCTCATCATCTCTCTTCATACTCAGGGCATTGTTTGGTGGAGCCTTGTTTTCTAAGATCTACACGTCATCTGGGCTCCCATCTTCTTTACTGGGCTACAATTACCAACAAGCATTTCAACAACGTTGCAGTCACAAATTCCCCCACGTCTTTGAACCATTGTCCGGGTCAACTAGTGGTTGGACAAGTGTAGAAGTCCCATTGTGGATTTTCTTTACTGGCAGACAGGTATGAAGATGCCCCTTGAATGGCACTGAATTTTGGATGAACTTGATTTATGATACTGACACAGATAAAATGAATTAAATAAACATGAACGCTGGTATCGTCTATGATGTTTATTTTTTTAAACAAACTGGCAACGGGCCGCAGTTCCACACAAGCCCTGAGAGAATATACAAACATACTCAGGCAGAAATAAGCAAGCAAAAGTAGATCAAGACAATGAGCGAGAGAAGTGTGCCACATTTTTCACCCGTCGCTGTACCGTGTTGCATTATCTTAAAAATGGACTATAAAGGCCAGTGTACAATATGCACGGCCTTCACGTTTCTCAACGCCGAACCACAAACGTCTAAGGTGGAGATAAGGAGAGAATACAGGGACTCTTGGGGCTGGATGAACGCTGGAAAACTGGGGCAGTGGCCGGGGAAATTAATAATGGAGGCAGCCAGCGGAGGGCGGCCCGGCTCGGCATTTAACAACCCGGGTAAGAGCCGAAGAAGAGTCGCTTACGGTGCGGCAGATAACGTGCACAGAGCAGGAATGGGACGTCCAGGAAGCTCGCCCGCGATCGGCTGAAACCCCCAACCTTTACGTGGAAATTCGGGGAAAAAAACACCAAGGACACTGACGCAGGTATTTCAGTTTAAGGTTATAATTTATCTTTTTGAAGTAGTACGCGACGATCGTAAGCATGGTCAGATCACGGGCAGGCGCTAGCCACTGTAGCTAGCCTTCATGCTATAACGGGAACCGACTGGGTTTGAATTTGAGCCGCTCTAGATGTGCGGTTTTGTTACCTCGGACACCCAAACACCGCACATCGCGTTTGTTTCTCCGTCGTAATCGCGTAATTACATGGGCGTCCGCGTTTTAAGCCGAGCTAAGCCTGACGCTAGCTGCCTCACCTAGCGTGAAGGTATGTTGTGTCACTTCCTGAATATTTGCGTTTCAGACTCCTCAAACAGCTCCCGAGGAGAATCGGCACACGATTGAGAATCTCAGGTGCACACACCCAGCCCGGCTGCTGGTGTGTGCTCACCTGAATGCGCGGCGTTGTGTTAGAACTCTTAAAAATATGGATACGAGCACTTACAATGCGCGGCCAGCTGAGTCTTTTAACTCATCTAACGCATCTTCTTCATTAGTTTGCCATGTCGCCTGCGGAGACGGTACGTCATTATTGTCAATACTTATTTTGATCGTTTATTTGTAATCAATGTTTGATGTCAACCTTCCACCTCCCTGTCCTGTAGGTGTCTGGAGTGGTCGTGACTGCACTTTTGGTGATCATCTGAGCTGTTTGCTTGTAAATGTGACTGGACACAACTCATCCAGCCTCACAATGGGTCAGGACCGGGGGAAGTATGATTTCTACATCGGCCTCGGACTGGCCATCAGCTCCAGTATCTTCATCGGAGGCAGTTTCATCCTGAAGAAGAAAGGCCTGTTGAGGCTGGCCAGGAAGGGCTCCATGAGAGCAGGTATCAGTGGGTTTTTCTTCCCAGCTCAACAGGCTTTGGCACTCCCTTGATTTCCATATGGCAACTGAGCATGCTGCAATCACAACGGCACACAAAACACTCTGACTTTTCAGGCTTACCCTGTTTTGTACCTTTGTGTCATGTCTTTATCTGTCTGCGCAACAACACATTCCAGATTCACCACAACTATTATTTAAGACTGTGTTTGTAGCGCTTAACTCAAATGTTGCTTTATGGCTGCTATATTTTGATACAAAGCTTTGATATATAGTTCAAATGTCTGATCTGCATGTAACTGACAGTCAACACATTTATCCTCTGAGTGTGACATTTGTGCCTTTGCAGGTCAGGGTGGTCATGCATATCTGAAAGAATGGTTATGGTGGGCTGGTTTACTCTCAAGTAAGTATTTGTACTTTCTTGCCATTGAGCGAAATAACATTTTGGTGCCTGTCAATACTGTAGACGTGTGCAGCTGCGAGCCAATTCTGTGTCGACTAACTAAATTGCTTTGCTGTGTTATTGTGTCAATGTTTCATAGTGGGGGCTGGTGAAGCAGCCAATTTCGCCGCATACGCTTTCGCCCCCGCGACACTTGTCACCCCGCTCGGCGCCCTGAGCGTGCTTGTTAGGTGAGGGATGACATTTACTGTCATTGTATGGCATTCCTTTCTCATTTCCGTATTAAAAAGCTTTGTATGTTCTTGTACTGAACTTGCGAATGAGGACGTGGAAGCCTCACTCTGATTGATGCTCAATGCGTTTGCAGTGCGATCCTGTCGTCGTACTTCCTGACAGAGCGGTTAAACCTGCACGGAAAGCTTGGCTGCCTGCTCAGCATTCTGGGCTCCACCACCATGGTCATACATGCCCCACAAGAAGAAGAAATCAGCAGCCTAAGGGACATGTCCAAGAAGCTGGTCGATCCAGGTAGAGAAACATGTAGACGACCGTCTTGGTTGAGCAACATGTGTCTTCCTATGTCATCAAGGTTCCAAAGCA
The DNA here is from genome assembly GCA_900312935.1 of Carapus acus. Taxonomy (NCBI): domain Eukaryota; kingdom Metazoa; phylum Chordata; class Actinopteri; order Ophidiiformes; family Carapidae; genus Carapus; species Carapus acus. The sequence continues at coordinate 33,878 of OMPJ01039330.1, read as the reverse complement.
GCTTAGTGAGACAACCAGGGACGGACAGAGCTCAGTACTGTGACAAGCAACAGATAAAATTTTGCATAGATAACATGATTATATGGTAATGTGCCCCATTGTATTCCATTATGGAGATGAAGAAATGGACCTTGGTGATAAATTATCCAACCCCATGCAGAATTATTGTAACACTCTGCAGCAAAATCACATTGCTATTTACACTTTGTCACTCCAGTACCATATGAAAAGCCATCCATGCCATCTTATTGTTATTGAAAACACAGGTTGTGGAATTCTAGGTCAACTTGTTGGTCGACTTGTTTATCTAGTTCATGATGAAAGACGTTGTTCCAAGTAAATGAATCTGATGTTTTGCATGCCCAACATAACCTTCCTCTGCTCTCTTCCCGTCCTCACAGGATTTTTGGCATTTGCTGGCACGGTCATTTTCGTCGCAGTCATCTTCATATTTTTCATAGGCCCCCGCCACGGTCAAACAAACATCCTGGTGTACATCACAATCTGCTCAGTCATCGGCTCCCTTTCGGTATCCTGCGTGAAAGGCCTCGGAATCGCCATCAAGGAAGCTATCGCCGGCACTTTTGTGGTGACAAACCCGCTTGCGTGGATTCTCTTCTTGGGTCTGGTGGCCTGCGTGAGCACACAGATCAACTACCTGAATAAGGCTCTGGACATATTTAACACCTCCCTGGTGACTCCCATTTACTACGTGTTCTTCACCACATCCGTGCTGGTCTGTTCAGCCATCCTGTTCAAGGAGTGGGAGCACATGGGCACAGACGACGTGATTGGAACGCTGAGTGGCTTCCTCACCATTATCGTGGGCATTTTCCTGCTCCACGCATTTAAAGACATTAACGTCAGCCTGGCGTCCTTGGCTGTGTCCATCAGGAAGGAGGAGCGGGCCTTCCCTGTCACTAACGGGATGGCCTCGCACAGTCAGTACGAACTCCTGCACAACGAGGCGTCTGAGGCTGTGGAGGACAGGGAGCTGGGTTTGCCTTTTGACAGCGTCTCCAGAAGGAACGGGGTGACGAATTCTTTGATGGATCACTGAGGAAATTCTCCCTACTGACTAGACCATGGCACTGATGTACAAAAACCATCAGACAATCAGTTAAACGAAGGGGATTAAAAAAAAAAAAAAAAGTGAGAGATGGACCAATGGATTGTATTTGTTTTTAATTTGCCTTAATTTCCTGAAGAATTCCTATACTTAAAACTTCATTTCATCTCCATTAGCCCTGTAAATATTGATTTTTTTTTTTTATGATTTGTTATATGTACAAGTATCTGCATATTCATGCACTGACTTACTTTCTATAAATCAATAGATAAAAGTTTTAATATATATTATGAGACAAATTCCTGCTGAATATGGCTGTACTTAGACAGCCATTATGATTTGTGTTCTCGTAATACTTGAACGTAACATTTTTGGTTGGAACTCATGAACTTTTTTGTATTATATTTACAAGAAAAGCTCTGAAGATCAATTGACTGATTTGTTACATATTTATTGAATTAAAAGGATTAAAATATTTGGAACACAAAGGCACAGTGAATAAATGCTCAACAAGAATATCGGCATTATTACTTCTCAGAATTACTTAAAAGTATTAGCATGCACTTTTGATACTGAAAATACAATTTGTTTATGTGCACCTAAAATAGGTTACCGCTCACCACTGCAAACGCTTAAATATTCGTTTGATAAAAAGCAAAGTCCCCTCCCTGATTGATAAGCTTTCAACATGTATAAAAGTATAGTTTATCAAAAAAAGTAAATATGGTTCTCATTTTTATAAGGCACAAGTGGAAGGAAGAGAGAAAAAAAAGGAACATGACCCAGCTTTGAGGGGTAAATGGTCGATATCTGTGCAAGACCGTGAGTAAAAAGCAGGAATACTTCTGAACTATGAGCTGGTCCACAATCTGAAGAGTGGCGGTCGCACCTCAGCTGCTGGCTAGAGACTGGTGGATGGGCGGCTGGAAGCATCGCACGTGCTCCACGGGCATGTTCTCTCCATCTCCAGACTTCATGTATTTGTTCAAAATGGCAAAGATCTCGTTGTTGATGACTTGGAATTTACGGATTCTGTCTACCATCTTCTTCAGTGGCTGAAAAGCGGAAAGGAAATGTCAACACGACTGTTGAAAGCTTTTGCGGGTGAAAAGAGCCGAATCATTTTAGCACATTTGTTCACTCCCATCAACATATCTGAAAACAATCGCGAAGCAACATTTACAGCCTTCAGGATTGAAGGAAACACTTTTCTAGTCTAGGGAAATTACTGTTATACAACCAAAGATTCAAAATAACACATTTCTGGTGCAACCTCCAAACACTCAGTGCATTTGCTTTTTAGAGGCTTGCGCACTGAAACGTTGATATTTTTTTCTGAGTGATAGCTACAAGTATGACTAGGACACATAGAAAAGGCTCAAAGCACACAGAAAAGTAAGAGGCAGATAGTGAATTTTTGGATAGTGCTAATGACAACAAAACCAATTACCAATTTACAAAATATGTGCAATCAGAATGTGTGCAACAGTAGATGGAGAAAGTTTCAAAAGAAAGTTTACAATCGTCCTCACTGCACTGATCTAAGGGTGTATTAGTGGGCATGTGGTACTGCTGCCTAACTCCCAATTGCGGTTTTGAATCTTCATTTCTACACTTTTGCATTTAATTGTCTCTTTATTACCACTTATTATTGCTGCATTTGACCCAATCAAGTTGACAGGGGCTGTCTTGGTAGGCAGGGTTCAATACCTTCCTCAAGGACGGTTCACCATATTTTGCACATGCGCAGCTCAGACTCACCACACTTTTGATGATCTCGTCCTTCCCATCGTGCTTCTGCACTTTGAGGAGATGGTAGCTGAAATCGAGAATGTCGAAGCGCCTCTGCTGCCCCAGCAGGGCGATGATCATGCAGCCCGCCCAGTGGAGCCCGTCGCCAAAGCACTGCCTGAAAAACAGAAGAACGCCAGAGGGTGAGCGCCGATGTACATTGACAGCCGAAACGAGACCAAATTTGTGGTGCGTGTTGTGCTGCCGTGCACTCACTCCACTGTGAACTCGTGGGCGCCCACGGGGATGCAGTAGACGAACTGCATGGCGCTCCAGAGGCGGTGGAACTCCACGCACTCGTCTACGTGCATGACGCCGTTGCTGGGCAACGGTCCGTGCCAGATGGGGTCGTCCAAGAAGCCTCGCACTCGCGTGAGGATGACCTCGAACATGGACAGGCCGCAACACAGCCTCTCTTTGGTGAGCAGGTCCCCCTCGCGGGCGATGGCGATTTGCTGCAAAGGAGGTGACACATTGTTAGAGGGAGCAGACGTCTTTTGCCCTGTCACACTTTCCATGCCTGCTGCGGAATAACGTCGTCGCTACGCTGTTACTTCTGTTTCTGCCTGTACCTGTGGGGTCCCGAGACGCTCTATCAGTGGAACCATGTGCAGTGCTGTGTATTTGGCCTCCAGGCGCTTCATCTTGGCTTCCAGACGCTCCCCGTCTGTTCATGAATGGGGAGAGAAACTCAGCTCCCAAATACAAGGCTTCACATTGCAGAAACCATCATATTCCGCCTTGTATTTACCTTTTACGTGGACTCTCGGGAGTATGTTTTGGAATGGCGCAGCATGTAGCAAATCACAAACCTCCTCCTGTGACTGAGGACAAACAAAACAGCGACATAATGTGAATGCACAAGATTTGCTTGGCCTTAACAAAGCCCTCACAAACAAAGCTCTAAGGTTGAAAACGCTTGCAATGTCACGTCTACGCTAATGTGTGCCATTTACATAAAATTTAGGTTGTAAAAATGTATGGACGTTTGGCTTTGATTTGTTTATTTATGAGCCTGAGGGGGCGGAGATCCATACCAGACTTTGCTCGCTGAGCAGACAGAAGAGCAGGGCATTGCCTACTTCCCTCAGGTTCTGGAAACACACTGTCTTGAGCTCAGCGTACTCCACAATGTCTTTCAGCTGGTGATGGAAGAACTCAAGGATGCCTGATTTAAGAAAAATAAAGGCCCATTCAATCACCTCACCTTCTGTCCCCTCCCTCCATCAGCTGTGTGTTTATCCCAGATACAATTATTGTTTATTTTCCACACAGGCAGAGGTCTAATCGGTTTTGTGACAACACTTGTGCGAATGGCTGCGCAGTTGGTTTACTATGATAAGATGCGGCTGTGCACTAATGAAAAACATCCAAAAAAAAAAAAGAAAATTTGGTGATGTACCAAGGACAAATAGCATGTCCGTGAACTAAGTTCGCCTTCCGCTGATTCACCAGCTTCGCCGTAGCAGCTTAATGAGAACAGAAAACACGACGTATCTCTGAAAAGCTACACTAAGCAAATAGGCCAGATTTATCCGTGTATGCTCGTTCAAATACAAATTAGCAACCAGCTGCCATTGAGAAGATTTGCTCACCCGGTGATCCATACTCGTGGCGAGGAAGCCTGCAGATTTTGGGCATCACCTCCATCAAGGTCTTCACGTACTGCATGATGGTCCCCTGGAGCTACGACAGGCATGAACATTTGAAAGGAAAAATGATACAAAACACTGCATCCAAGTGTGATTTCTACATCCTTCTTATGCAATCCGTGAGAGTACTGCTCGGATCATTTTATGGTTTGTTTCGATACATGACTTCTGTTTGCTTTGGCCGCCTGTTGGGAAGGCGCGTCACGATTTAATTGTAAGCTGCCGCTGCTGAATGACGTCGACGTCACAAGTGTCATGAAGAGGAGGGTGAGTCAGGACAGCCCTCTGAACGAGTAAGCAGAGCTGCTCTTCGGCCGCAGCTGTGTGTGGCGAAGGCGAGTCCGATGTGAGAACACCTCATGCTGTGCGCTAGGAGCGTCGCATTCACGGGGCTATTGACTTGCGCTTTTTTCCGTCAATACAATGGAGCAAAAATAGGTCCTAGGTGACATAATCTGCTGCTCTATCAATAGCACAACATGTGTGACATCATGCACCTTTAAAAATCAATCATTCATTTGTGGGGGAGATTTCTAAATCATAAACAAATACCATGGAAAATAATGACCGACACTCACCAAACTTTTGACAACCTTCAGCAACTCCTCCATCACCACGGCGATACCCTGGTAGCCCAGCAGCCTGCACATGACTTTGATGTGTGGGGGTCCCAAAAAGTTTCGGTAGGAGCCAAAAATGCTGCTGTACGCAAGGTTCAGTGCCTATGAACACAAAAGACATTCACATTCAACCACCGGTCACTTTGTCATCCTTCACTTCCTCTGTTGAAACACAAGCCTCCCTACTGCCCCCTTCTTTCTCCACATCCATGAGACCACTGAGGTGTTCCTCTTTTCTTCCTACCTCCATCTCTTACATCCTCAGCTCAGCAAATCCACTATCTCTACCTCTGCACAAACCATCTTAATCTTCCCTCCCCAACCTTCTCACCAAAAATCTCCACCATAGCTGTTTCTCTGACTTACAAATCTTTAAATCGTATCTGAGCCAGAATACAACATAGGTGGGCTTCACCTTTAGTCTACAATGTGGTGGAGGCGTGATTTGAAATAAGCCATGGGATCACCTCCTGAAAAACAAACCATTATTGTTCCTGCAATATTTGTGCAGCCTCTGGCAAAATTGTTCAGGTCGCACGGGTGCATTTGTGGTTAAGTTGGGATGAGTCATTTAATCACCGCAGGCAATTTCAAAGAAAAGTCTCGTGGAATAATTAACCTAACTAGCGGGGGAAGTTTGAGTGATGAGGTGAGGACCGGTTTCAAATGAAAACGGAGCGTCGAAGCATAAGCACATTACATTCTTTTGAATTTCAGGACCAAAACACAACACAAGGAGAGTGTTTAGACAGTTGGAGGAAAAGCTCAGGGTCCATTAAAATATATTGTTGATGTATTGCATGGGTTTTTTAATTTTGAATTTCCATTATTGGCATTGTCTCTTTTTAACAGTGACCGATGACATAATTAATGCTCTTGGATCATGACTGACTACGCTCATTAGTTTTCATCTCTCATACAAAAGAAAGTTAAGATAAGCTTACAAAATAGCAGTTGGGTCATGCATTTGATAAAACACATTGTCCAATAAAAAGACAGATTTCGTTTTTGCTGTAACCATTGGAAGTAATGAACCAGAATGGTGTCATTGATTATTGAGCATTTGTGCTGCATTGAGTATTTGGGCCACGTGGGCAAGTGATTGATCACAAACATGTAAAGCTAGCAATTTTTTGTGTTTGCATGACAGTTTCTGATCTCTCCTGCTCACAGCTGCTGCCCCTGTCAGAGAGAGGCAGATCACCTGAGAACGCCAATGATCCTGGTTCTTGTGAGATGTTGATGTCGTGTCTGCATCAGAGCTTCATTCGTTGTGTGGGACGATAGCGAATTGGTTCCTTCAACATTTAACCTGTGACTCACGCGCTTTTACATCGTTTGTGGCTACAGATTTCTGCTGCCTCCATCCTTCGCTCCGCCTCTCCCTCTCTCCCCTCCACTTAAGCGTTGCGGTGACGCTTTAATCCTCCCGCACTCTGGTACGTTTCGAGAGACGGAAAGGCACAGACGTCTGGCAGACACACTCTAGGCATAAAAAGCAAACAGCGTTCAATGGGGGGGGCAGCCGTGCAGACCCTGGCAAGTGTGACCGCTACCAAGACATCAGGTTGGGCTGAAGAATTTTACTGAGCGTGTCACGCCATCTGGTGAGTCTGCCTCTGATTTTTAACTGTTACATCTTCTTTTAATAGTCTTCCATTCAATTTTTCTAATGTTTTTTGTCAATGGATCAGTTCTTTTTTTTTGCATGTATTTTCCCTTTGCCTTAAGACAAGTGTGATAATGTGGTAGCTTCTATTAAAGAAGTAAAGATATTCTTGGAATTTCTGCTTCAAACTGATAACGTCTAAATAGCATAGATCTTTAGGAATATTCCTTTAACAATGTCATTTATTGCACAATTCTGCATCCTCTTGCGTGCAATTATTTTGTTTCAATCTATTCCACAGTGCACCCTCTGGATTAAGATATTATTCATCGATATGTTAATGGAAATAAGTATGACACTGAGCTGGCCATGAGGTTTCAAATTCACGGGGTTTCCTGAGCGAAGCAATTATTTTGTATGTGCCTCCAAAGCTGTAACTAAGACAGAGCTCTTCTTCACTTATCAATTCATGTTGTTCACCCCCTTTTCCTCTGCAGAGTTAGTTTGAATTCGGCAGAGTCTTTCATACCACCAGAGCTCCTGCGGCGCAGACGCTAACAAAATGGTGATCACCATCTATAACATCTCTGCAACCACAGCCAGGGTGAGCTGGCCATCGGTCCCGAACTGCCTGGATACCTTCTACAGCATCATGTACGACCCCAACTGGAATACCCTGCTGATGGGCTACAGACGCAAGAGCTTCATGCACGAGGAGCGCATCCCGGTCAGCCAGACCAGCACGCACCTGGCCAACCTCCTGCCCCAGACCGCATACTTTTTGTGTGTAACGTGTCAGGCGGCCAACCCAGTCACGGATCAGTGCCAAGTGTTCAGCACATTAAGCGAGAGCGCTGAAGGTCGCGACCGCACGGGCTGGCAGCTGGCGATGGGTGTCTGGTTAACCAGCTGCCTCTTGCTCCTGGTCATCGCGGCCGTTCTGCTGTGGGGGTGCCTCCACACCATCTGCTCCATCCCCGCGGAGGATGCCAACAGCTGCCCTGTGGCACCCGGCGCGGCCCGTCCAGATATCTCCGCGTCCGCACAGCTCTACACCCCTAGCAGCGTCATCAAAGGCACAATGGTGGGCAACCCCGTGCTCTCTGCCCATACCGCCGGCCACAAAATTGCCCAGGACCAGGAGCAAAGGATGCTGGCTAAGCTGTCCGGCAGTGAGCCAGTGTGAATTGCCTAGATTGAGGTCATCACGGTTCGGCCAGGACACGATTGTCACCGAGTACTTTGATCCACAGCTCCAATCCAGCCTATGTCTAGGAGATTCATTTCTTACTTAATCTTATTGTGACCCCTTAAAGCTCTCTGTGATAAATGTCTGCTCAGCTGTTGTGACATTGCGCTCCGCTGGATGAGAATGGACTCCACCAAGGAGGTTTCCATTCTCAACATCCTTGTACTTTGTGTAATTGTAGTTCCTTGCGGTGTTCTGATATTCATCTCTTAATGTATATTCACATAATCACACAAATGATGCTGAAATCTGTCATATTACTGTAGAAAACCTGAGAAATAAAGCATAATGGCAAATGGGCATGCATGGGTTCATATATTCAATCTTTTGGCGTGTTCTCTGCAGGCAATCCCAGCGGCATTTCAGCATAGCACACACGATGACAATCCAGTCAAATGTAGGCAAATTAAGCATTTAAGTACTGACCTTTGACCCATAGAGATAATGAGGCTGGGCATTAGGTGGCTTGTCTCTCTGGAACTCCTGAGAGAAGGGCAGGATGGTGCGCACGAACCTGGACAGAGACATTAAAAAACAATGTTTGGTGATACGACGGTAAAACGCGTTAAAAGGCAGTCCGGCAACGAGCGCCAGTGCATCAACTTCTCATGCATAAACCCTCAGATGACATTGATTCTGAGCAAATGTGATGGCAGACACATGGCAGATGGTGTGCCCAAGCTGGAAACATTTTAATGTTTCCACTGGGGGACATGCACAGACAACAGTCCATGGATGGTGAGCAGCAGAATGTGTGGGAGGGCAGCCAGTTGGGTAATCAGGTCAATTAATATGTTGGTGAGCATGTTACTGATGAAAAACACAAATCAAACAAAGTGTTTTTTTTCAGAGGTTCAGCATTCTGTTTGCATTTAAGCAGACCCGCACGACGTGCAACACCGTTTTACAAACAATGTGGGAAAAGTGGCTCATTTTATGAGGAGAGGGAGGTTGAACTGCACATCACTTTGGAATTGACTGAAGCCTGACAAGCTCAGAAAGTTGTATTCACTGAGCAGAGATGCCTCATTTTATAGAGAAGATCGTGGCTAAACTTGGTTAAAATCTCTTCAAGTACAATGTGCTTTATTGTTAATTGTTCACTACGCAGACAATGGGAACACACCTGTTGGTTGATCCGTTGTAGCAGTAGTTTGGCAGGAAATCGTAGTTAAGCTCCCAGAAGACGTGCAGAGTAATCCGACCGTAGGGGGCCGACACATTGTGGTTGGCTTCGCGAAACATGGCGTCCAGGCTGTCCAGGGTCAAGAACTTACTGAGGAGCTTGTGTGTCATGCGGTTGATATCGAGTAGGCCCTCCAGTTCCTACGAGAAAGTCAGAGTTTAAATGAAACCCAAGGTCACACAAAAACAAACACTTTTTGTTATTCAAAGCAGATAACATAGCATGGTCATATTTTGGATGGAAGAACATACCATGATGGAAGTGAGGTCCTCGCTCTCAAAGCGATTGATGGCCAGTTCTAGAGATTTGTAAAGGGCCGCTGAAACTCTTTGAGTGATGAGTCTGTTCAGATCGATGGAGCGGCCGAGGAGCTAGGGGAAGCCACAGTTAATGAGACAAAACACAAAGACAGAGCAGAGAGACATGGTTTTGCGATGTAAAATACTGACATACCTGCACGTGGCGTTGTTTCAGCAGAGTCTCATAGCGATTGGAGGCCGGCCATGGAATGTTAGCCCCTTGGTTCTTGCAGTCAGCTCTCAGACGCTTATCGAGCAGGAGGCTGACACAGAAAAAACAGTCAAATGCATACAAGGTTCCACCTTACACCATGTGGCGTGGATGTAAGCACTGTAAGTGTACATACCTTCCTGCGAGGATCTTGTAGTAAGCAAAGATTTGATCTGCCAGCTTGTAAACAAACTGATCAAAACACAGATTCACCTGCACGGGAAAGACGCAATTAAGATGAATGCAACACGTAAATTTACATCCCAATCATCAATACACACTTGTGAATTTCTCATGGATAGCATACACCAGCGGTTTTCATCCCCAGTCGGCAAATAATTAAATGTCAAATGTGAAAGAGTGTGTCAAACAATCAAGATAAGCACATTAATTAGTGCATTTGTTGGAAAAAACGCTTGTTATTCTGAACATGCAGTAATAGAGCGAAATTAACAGGTCGCTGTGAGCAATGATTTGATCATGACTGTGTAGCACATGACTGATATCAACCCTTGGATATACAACCTATCAATACCGATTTTTGAGACTTTTCTCAAACTGAATGAATACGTTAATAAAGAAAAATATTTCTTCATATCACAAACATGTTTAATTAGGAATACCTGGAATATGAATATATTACAATTCATCTTTATCAGGATTTTGAAGAGAAACAATCCATGTGGTCATTTTTGACCCCACAAGTGCATCTAACGGCAAACAGATGAATTAATTACCTCAGCCTCTATTTCATCATACAGGAACTGCTTCTTGAATTTGGTCAGGGCGTAGTGTGCGCTGTCGTTATATAAGTCCAGAGGATAGAGTACATACCTGGAAGACATGACAGCATGTGCTTTGTTTAAAAACCTGTGATATGTCAGTTTGCCCAAGGGGGGAAAAAAAAGGTCATGAAAATGAAGGCATGCTCACTCCATCATAGACGCCTCCTTGGTCTCTAGAATGTGGTCAGTGAGGATCCAGGGCATGGACATCTCGATAGGGAACTGGATCCTGCGGCCCATTGTGAGCTCCAAAAAGAACTCTCTGAACCACAGTTGGGAGAGATCGCAGCACTGCTGCAGGGTCTCTGAATGAAGATGAAGGACACTTTTCATTGTGCTGCTCAGTTGAACCCATTCATATTGGCCTGCCACTATTGAAGAAAAGCACTATTCGGCTGCATACTGGCTCAGCCGGCATTGCATAAAATTCTATCCAATGTCTGCCACTTAACTGACTGAGCCATGAAAGCTACTGCAGCAACATGTAGATGTAGATTTGGACTACAGAGGTGTGTGGCTGGAATACAAACATGGTGAAAACTGGCCGACGAGCAGCCAGACAAAGACTGAAAGGAGTCCATCCATGCATCGGTAAGTTCAATGCTTCATAAATAGGTTCACCCAATTAAGTAGAACTGATACACATATTCTTATAGTTGCACACAGTCATGTACCTTGTGTATATCATGTCCCATCCCACGATTTTTAGACAAATTTGCACATTCCCGCGAACATTGCCACCTTCACACCACTGCACGCTGTGACTAATAAACCTCATGAATGCAGCCATACCCGCGGATACTTACCACTGAAGTTGAGCAGATGAGTGTAAAAGAAGGACTCGCGGTGAAACTTCTCGATGTCGAGGATGGTGGGGCCATCCAGGCTGCTACGCAGGGTTTTCTTGGAGCCACTTTTGTCAGCAACGAGCGACTCCAGCATGGTTCTCACCATGTAGAGCTGCGGAGGAAGGGGGACACACAGCGAGCATGATCATCAAGGTGTCAACAATGTCAGCATCTGAACAGGCAGGAAATCCCACACGGCCGAGTAAGAACAAAGAGGAAATGTGAATGTTTTGCTTAATTCTGAGGATTTTGTTGTGATCGATAATCTTTATTCATCCACTTACAAGCATGACTGTATTACTATCACTGGCCTGAACACCCTCTTCATCTTAGCCACTGAATAAATTGTGTTTTCGAAACTATCAGTGAAAAGACCTCAGGTGGAAAAATACAATTGGATGTCGGTCTCCTCAGAAGATGAGGCAGGGAAGCTCAACTATGGGATGGTTCTGGGGAAAAAACTGTATGAGTGAATGCTCCAATGTATGTTTGAATCTCTTTCAGCAAAACGCACAAGGACCCTCCTATGACAAACAGGGATAAAAACTAATACAAAACTTGGAATACATGAGTACGGCTGGGCAAACTAGAAGGACAAGAGGTGCATGATGCACACCAGGTTGTGAGGCAGAGCAATGGGAGCTGAAATCTCCATGACTGCATTTCGTCTAGGTGGATGTGGAAATGACACGCCGAGTTAAATCTGATGGATAACACAGCCAGTTTCAGAGGGCAGATTACTGGTGACGGGCAGCCACCTGGGTCAGGATCATGAGTCACAAGCTACTCCTCTCTGCAGGGTTACGGCTGGAGCTTCAGATGTGGAAAGAGATAGGTTGGTGAGAAATTGGAGGGATAGTGCAGATCTGCAGCAGGGTCAGACCTGTGTTGTAGATGGCCCGACAGCGCGTCGAGGGACCTTAATGTCGAAGCCACCCTTTGGATCCTTTTCTCCACGGAGGGCGGGGTCATTGTGTGGTTCCCGACCAGTCTCCCAGTCGCATACTGTCTTCCGTATGGCCTGAAGGACGCTGCAATCAAAAAGTAATGCCAGTGCCGTTTAAATGTTTTGATAAACAAGACTGGCTCTTGCTTCAGCGGAGAGGAACACGCAGACATGGACCAGACTAGAGACAAAACAGCTGACTAATTTCTTCAATTGAATTAATGGCAGGATAGTTTGTGACACGCATGAACGCACGCACAGGGAACAGAATAACACACAGCAGGTACACACATATCAAACTGGCAGAACACAATAGTAGCTATGGAAAAGTGGTGCTGATAAGTAATTCATTTTCTGTTTTGTGTTACTTGGATCACATCTTGTTACGACTGAACAATTCCAGGGAGATTTAAAAATGGTAGATAATCTGTTTAGTGCAAGAGGATGCAGACAGGGAGGTTGGACACAGTTACTGTCAGGAGAGAACAGGGAGATGGGAATCATGATGCTATCTTGATCTTAAGTTATTCTTAATAAAAAAGAAGGTTAGCATTTCAGTGTACTATAGATTGAATCAATGAGAATTCATTTTTGAACTTGTGACATTTTATGCAAATTGTGGCATTCTAGCGAACCTACTCCACTACGCCAGCATGTACTCCTACTCGAAGCCAAATGTTCAGTCAGTCATAGGAATGAAGATATAAATTGACCTGCCATTTTATACGGTATATTCATTCAACAGCAATCAGCCTATCACAAGACAGCGAGTCAGCAAGTCTTGGGTGATGGAGGATTAGGAAACTGGTGCTAGTCTGCCGACAGTGGCTGGCGACATGTGGCCTTGTCTCCACAAATGAAACATAACAGAGATTCTGGTGTCATAAGCACTGTACCTCTGGATGACGTTTTTCTTCTTCTTGATGGCATGGCGCAAGGGGTCACGCAAAGAAACTTGAGCAAAGTCCTGCAGAGCTGAGTAGATGGTGTGACGGATGGCGTGGTTGAACACGCTCTCCATGCGTCCCATCAGGACCTGCAAACCCTTTATCATGGCAATCACCTGGAAGGAGCACATTGCAGTCTTGGTCACTGCACTGCTGGTGGTAGCAAGATAACTGAACATGAGGCGACAGCGTAACTTCAGATTATTCATTCATTCATCAGTTTTTCCGAGACCTCCACAAGGGCGAATTTCTCCTCGCTTGTGTAGTTGTATCTGGTGGCTCTCTCATACTCCTCAGCATTGTCAGGACACTCCTTGTTTGAATATTTGTCTGTTGGATGCACAAGCTTCCAGGAATACTAGAGGGAGGAAAGGACAATATATTTTGTAAGACGTGATATGTAATATAAAGGCTAAACAAGAGACATCCCTCAGCAGGTTAACAGACATATTTTACTTATGATTCCTTATTGATGTGTTTTCTATTTGGACATTTTGTCCAAACATTTGTGAAATTAGGAAGAGAATAAAACATACAAATGCTACACAATATATTTACACAGAAATCCGTTGTGTATGTAGTCACAAGGCAGTCAGACTGCCTGGATTGAATTTCTACAAATTGACTTTGGGAAAACTGGCAAATTAATCCATCTTGTTAAAATGCAACATTTCTGTCCTGGGAAAACACAACTTATTTCTGATTCACTTTTTGTTGGTAAACTGCACATTAAGACTCTAATCACACAGATCTAGTTCGATCTGGAACAGAATAATGCTGCCCCACCCCCCAGACTGTGCCTGAAGCTCTAATGGCAGCCTGCTGCCAACTCAGGGTCAAAGGAAGCCTGTAAATATGGCCTGCATGGATCAGACTGGCATTGTTGTTTTGACCAAAAAAAAAAAGGAGCCCTCTCATTGACAAAGAGCACTTAGCAGTTGCTCTGTGTGTATCAATTTATGAACACAGTGACAGGCTCTGACAAAAATCTGAACAAACACTTTGTACGCATGTTATTTCCTCACCACTTCCATAACGTGGGCGCTCCACTGGGAGAGCAGCTGCATCCCCTGCAGGGCTAGGTCAAATAGCTTCCTGTACTCCGAGTCAGTCTTTTGGCTTTCCTGCCGCCCTGACCCAGTCACCACCTAGATGTTGTGCAAAATATTGCACAACAGACACACAGAAAACAAACAAACCACTGAGAGGAAATTCAAAATAACATTGACATCAGGCCTGTGTTAATTCTCAGGTGAAAGCTGTTGGATGTCTTGAAGAGGTGCTGAGCCATTTGTTGTGGGTATGCAGTGGATAAGCAGTTTTTAAGGCATCTATATGAGGGCTGAGACATCAATAGGAAAGTGTGGTCGATGTGAGAATCTGGGACTTAAGTTAACCAAGATTTAAAAAACTAAAAGTTGAAAATCTTTGAGGCCAGGACAAAAACTGAACCAACTGACATCTATCCCTCACTTATGGCTCAATGTGTTCCTCTGTATAGATAGAGGATTTTGACAATCAGCATATGAATGCATATTTACAAGTAGAGGTAAGCATCTTTCATAAAAGCTGCTCTCAGGGGCAATTTAAAACAACACGAGCGGAAATTAATTTCCCCCCCCAAATCATGTCATGCAGAGCGTGTTGCACTTTAATCCCTGTGGAACTCAGCACCGACCTCACTGTTGCTATAGCGAGCCAGCTCGGAGATGAAGCGCATATGATCCTCGCGAATCTGAATCATCTGCTCACAGATGTTGTACTGGGGGCTGCTGGATGTAGATGTGCAGGTCCACCTATCAGGTTCGTGATGAGGGAGGAAGAGGAGAGGAGGAGGGACACATTGCTCCATTACGCAAAGGAACATAGATGAGATGAGGACAGATAACATGAGTCATGGAGGCAGAGAGTCCAGTAAAAACATGACGTCAATTCCCTTAATTGCTGGCTTGGCTTCTTGTGGAGGTGGACCACAGGTATTAGCGCTCACCTGGATTTGTTCTCTTCAAAGTGAGCGCTGGTCTTGATGTAGCGGGACAACTCGATCTGCATGTCACCAAACAGTGGAACCACTTGCAGTTGCTGTGGAGGAGATAAGAAGGAATGTGAATGTATCCAAGGTAATAAATAAATAAAGCTTCTGGGGTGAGTCTGACAACTGTGTTTGGGTTTCCTTTGACAGCTGAAAACTTTTTGGCACGTCCTCTTACTCTGTGTTGTTCTGTGAGACACTGTCGCTCAGTAATAAGTTTGCACAGATATCAGAATGTTTACATACTTGACTTGGAGATATTTTACTCTCTCGTGATAGCCAAGTCTGTTTTGTATGGGCAAATGTCAGTGTTAATCTTCATTCACAAGACATACCTTGAAGAATTTGTCAATCTTGGTGAGGTTAATTCTCTTCTTGGCATCTAGCTTGTAGATGTTACTGCTGTTTCCATCCATTAAGTATAATCCAAAACCCATCACCTTGAAAGTGAGAATTGGTTATTTGCATGGATGGTCATTGACAACGCTGTGAAAAGCAGCTCTACATCACATTGATTGCAGTGATGAAATAAACACTTTAATAGTGCCTACTAGAGCGTTGGAGTGTGGGGCTTACTTTGAGCAACATGTGCTTCTCACTCGGGGTGAGGTACATTTTGTTCTCGTAATAATCGACGCACAGGTTGACAATGTCAGCCAGCAGTTCTTCATATCCATTTATCACCTCCAGCTGTTGCTGCAGAGACTGAAAAAAGGTTCACAGGGGATATAAATCACACTGCTAAGAACGGAGCTCCGAGGCACCATTCCACCTTTATAGCTTTGCATTTCTGACCTTGGTTTGGTGCAAAACAATCTCTGTCAGAGCAAATGGGAAGTGTAAACAGAGATGACACACGGTCCACCAACCTGTGTGATTTTGTTGTGGTTTGCCAGGAACATGGACAGGTTCTGCGATTCTTGGATGGAGGAGGGCTCTGACATTTTTCTGAGAAACTGTGCAGCTCTGGGAGAGAACAGAAAGCAGGGTTTTCAATGATAGTGTTAATTTACACAAAAGGGAACACCTTTGATCAATAAGGCAGGGCAGCAAACAATCATACACGTGTGCAGGCCAATGCTGCCATCTACTGTTCACTTTGTTAAGCGCGCCTTTGAGACCAGCGACACTAAATCTCCCCGATGCATGCTAGTGTGCTGATTACCGTTTGTAGGCAGAGTGGTCATTCTTGACACTGCATTTCATGTTTTTCAGTTCGTCCAGCACGGCAAACATGTTGATGAACTTCCCCAGGGTGAGCAGGTACGCCTCCGACACGAAGTCTTTCCGGCGCTCGGTGTGACAGAGACGACGCACCTCTCCACAGAAGCGGTCGATCGCAGTGCGCTACAGCAGGGGGCAGATGAGAGGGATTCTTCATGACATTGTGATCACCCTCGGTTTCCCAAGTCAGAGAGTAAATGGTCGTTATAAGTGACCGATGATGAAGAAGAAAAAAAACGACTGATTCACCTGGAAGTACATGAAATTCATCAACTTGGTGACCTCAGGCTCCAACACCTCCACTGTCTTTTCATAGATCTCCACTCTATTGGGCTGTTCGTTGCATTTCACCTATGAGAGGGGGAGTGCATGAGTAAAAAACATTGTTTTCTTTGGACACAGAATCGAGGGGCATAAATTGGCACCCGACACACACCTGCGGTATAGCACGCGAGCAGCTCCTCCACGTGTACAGCATCACAGCGTACTCCTGCCCCTCCTCCAACATCTCATTCTGAAGCAAGGACCAAAACTCATTATTGGCACAACAAACATTCCGCCACACATTCACACCAATACATGCATGAACATTGGTTCTGTTACAGCTCATTTATTCCTTATTTATTTTTATTGCTTGAGATGTCACGGAGGCCCCGTTGCCACACAATGTGCTGTTTGATTTAGAACGCAAGCAATTATCGCTCAGTGGCTCCGTATAAAGCAATGCCATTCCTGTTCAGGACGGTTGAAAGCTTCCATTTGTTCACCATCCCCTCTCACGGTTGTAGTTCCTGTGTTGGATTCTTTGCCAAAATGCTCTGATTGGAGGGGCCAGAATTTCTAACTAGCTTGTGTCCTTAATGGGGAGCTTTTTTGCCCACATTGTCACTGTCATTACAGAGAGAAAACAGGAAGAACGAAAGACAGGAAGAAAGAAACAATTAAGAAAAAGGGAGAAAGAGAAAAAGAGAAAAAGATGTCTGGGCGGCTGGTATGCCAGTGATGAGAACATGCTGTGTTACCATGCTGGAGTGGACGGTGGCCTGCTCGATGTATCTGGCAATGCCGGTGACAAATGCATTTCGGTCCTCGAAGTTGGTGTTGAAGTTCGGCTGTGGGGAGGAGGCAAAATGATGTTAAGAATTCATTGGAAATCCATAAAATTTAGAATTTGACAGTTTGGGGGCTGTACATGACACCAATATCCTTTCCACTATTGGACCATTCCTGGATGACAGCCTCTGGCAAGCCACTACACTACGTCAACTCCACCGCAGTCTTCAACCATCAGCACTGACCTGGTACATGACAGAGGAGGGAAGTGGCTCGATGCATGGTTGCTGGTCCGGGAGAGGGAGCTCCTCCAGCAGGTCCACGTTGGAGAGGGCATCCTCTAAGGTTACTGTGGACGCCATGCTGCAGAGAGAGGGTCGAGAGGGGAGGATTTACAGATTGTGCCCAGAAAGGTCATGAGTTACACAAACTCACTCTGAAAATGTTTATTTATTACTCTTCAATCAGTCAATGACAGATTCCCCATTATTCATTCTTTCTAAGATCACAAGTTAAAAGACACTTGACTTATTAGTGCAAGCTGCCACTGAGCGTAAGCAATAAAAACACATAAACAAAAGCCCCCCTTTAAAAACATTGAGTTGAAAATGTTTGTATCAACATTTTGTTCAACACAGAGCTGAAAGAAAGATACGTATCAGAAGAATCTGATGGTGGGTATGATTTGAGACCATGAAAGTTATTTCAGACGGGGCTAACTGGACTGAGTGCTTCCTGTTTTTCAAAACAAACTCAAGCAGGCATGTGGGAGACATGAATGATTGCCTAAGTGGCCTTCGAAATGTCCAGTGGTTCCTCAAACCTGAAGCAAACGTCTAAACGTCCAAGTCAAATAAAAACTGGTAAATCTGAGGTATTTACGGTGAGGCATTTCAAACTATTCCTTCCTGTGTTGTTAGACACAGTAGCATGCTGTGCTTTGTTGTCGGCTGCTGATAATCAAAATGTGAGCGCAAACAATGTGCGTGATGACGAATCACAAAAATAAAACAAAGGCCTCTCTGTGCAGGCCAGGTCACACCAGGTCACTGATCCCTTGAAATCAACGCGGGTGCAGCAGCGGTGCCCGAAAACTCCTGTTTCGAGACTTTGCTTTGCATTATCGGTAGAACAAACGCTGTTTCAACCTTAAAGGGCAAAGTGTCTGAGATTCAGAGTACAAATCCAGTGATTGCACCGAAGTTGCTGTGATGCCAGTTTGGAAGCAGTAAAAGAAAATATGTGAAATCGACAACTTTCATGAATTGAGCAGCTGAATGAAGCACGCAGGTTTCAGATGCCAATGTCAAGCCCAGGCACGCTGCATGGGAGAGGGGGCGTGTGCTAGGGAGGAGAACACACACACACACAAAGATACAGATACAGATACACACAGACAGACAGACAGACAGACAGACAGACAGACAGACAGGCCATCAGAATTGATTTTAAGGTGCTGCATGCAGAGGGGGTGGGTGTGGGCAGGTAAGGTTGGGAGATAAAACCTGTGAGAAGGTTCCATGGTACGGTACTCAGGAGGTTTCATAAACAAGTTTCTGTTTGATATCAGGCAGAACTTTTTTTAGAGGGAAATGTGGGCCACATGACGAACAGAAGACAGGCAGTCGCCTAAAAACAGGGAAGTGCACAACTTTTCAGTCCAAAATTAGCCTGGCTTTGCGCTGACGCGTAGGAAACTGAAAGTTGTCCACTGATAAGTAGGGGAGGCTTGCTGTTCTCCCTCCAAAAGATGCATTTGCAAATGGCTTTGCAAAAGCTAGATGAGGTCTGTATACATAATGGTGAAAGGGAAATTCTCTTTTTATTGTGTAGCATTACTGTACAAATGCAGCCAACGGAGGACAGTTTGTGCTCCAGGAGAGTTCCACTCTGTGCCATCCTTCAACAACTGTGTAACAACAGCCAAGTCAACACAAGTCACCATGCTGCTCTCTGCCTCTACTGCATATGAGGGCGAGGAACACACGAAAGATAATCAAGAGGATGCTGGAGCGCAACAACCTCATTTTGGAGACATTTCCTCTCACTGTCTCTCCACCATTGCTGTTTAATGTTATGGGTTTTGCTGAATTTGGAGGCCCTGCTATGTTGTCAGATGGAGTCCAACTCAAAAGTATCTTACTGAAAGGTGAAAAGACTAAACTAGTGTTAACTTTGTCTTCTAACCACGTCTTCTATTTCAAATGGATCCCCAGCTCCTCTTTAAATGTGGAAACAACTGGCTGCAAATCAAGAACTCCAATTAAGGGCACACATTTGAAAGGTCTGTTCATTGCCTTGTTGGGTTCATGCTGAACACAAATTGTATTTGAACTGCTGGCTTCAATTTTCATTTTGAAGAACTGAAACCAGCATCGAGTAGGTAGGGAACCATGCAGACTCTTCCGAAACAAGGAGCCTCCTTGCTACAGTAATAACATTATACTGTATATACAGTATCAATCTCTGGAGTAACATTTTCCGACACTTGCATTGCTGGTAAGGGACAATGCATTCCAAAAAGATGAAACAAGTGTTTAGCTAGATTGGATTTAAATTATTGGAAGATGTTAACTTCTCAACCAGAGAAGGAGGTCACACATGTGTTTGTCAAAGCAAGTGTGACACATTACTCACACCTCTACTAATGTGGCAATATATACTGTATACTGAGCGTTTCCATTGATGTCCCAGTGGAACTTCAGTTGTATTGGAGACTGTTAATGTCGAGAATTACCAGGTACAGACAACAACAGAGAAATAAATGCACACTGTGCAACCTCTATGACTTCTAATCACAAGTCACAAGTCCATATAACTGCAGCAGTACTTGACAGCTGCAGTTATTTTGTAAATAACTATACAAATCCCCAAGCCTCTGTCCCTCTGACTTCAAGTACACATGAGTAAGTTGTACAACATGACACGATGGAATAATGTTGAAGATCTTGCTTTGAAGCGAGCTTGTTGTGCATTACAATGTAAAGCATCCACAATTTTCTTATCCTTTAACCACAGGTGTAATGGATTTTATTCATGTGTAAAGGTGGCAGCTAGGGATGTCCGATATTGGCTTTTTTGCCGATATTCGATATCGCCCAACTCTCAATTTACCGATACCGATATCAGCCGATACCGATACGTGCGCCGGTAAACGCTTCAGGAGCGCATAGGCACTATTTCGGTGTAACGCAAGCATTATTTCTAGGGATGTCCGATATTGGCTTTTTTTGCCGATATCCGATATGCCGATATTGTCCAACTCTCAATTTACCGATACCGATAACAGCCGCTACCGATATGTGCGCCGGTAAACGCTTCAGGAGCGCATAGGCACTATTTCAGTGTAACGCAAGCATCATTGTATTTTTATCAGTTTTTATTTTATCGGTGGGCCGATATTATCGAACATCTCTAGTGAGCCTGTGGATGAACAAAACTTCGTAGGGAGCTGGCTTTAAGTTTTCAAACATTTCTGCTCTGGTGTGTTTGAGTCATTTCATAGCCCCTAGCTGCTGAAGAAGCCAACTGAGGCCAAAAACCAAATGCTGAGCCAAATATTTCCCCCCTCACAAAGCACTTGACACAGCTTTCAAAGGCAAACCATCGCACAAAGTTGTGCACATTGGGGAGCGTCACACTGAGATGCTGCACAAATAATCCAAAAGAGCCCAGTTTTTTCCTACAACA
Source organism: Carapus acus (assembly GCA_900312935.1). Classification (NCBI taxonomy): domain Eukaryota; kingdom Metazoa; phylum Chordata; class Actinopteri; order Ophidiiformes; family Carapidae; genus Carapus; species Carapus acus. The sequence goes on along the minus strand of OMPJ01039330.1, from coordinate 12,667 downwards.
ACATTACTCTCTCCAATATTCTCTCTGTTCATGTTCACAGGTCCAAATTGAAAAGTCTGTACCACAAAAATCAGCCACTGAATGTGTGATTCATTTAGATCTAAATGCGCACATCAAAAAAGAGGGAGATGGCGAGTACTGAAGCAACTATAAGGCGTCATCACCCAGAATACACAACATTGATAACAACAATGTCAATCTATTGGTGAAACTTGTTTTTTGAATATCTATAAAACCTATATTCACGCCGGGAGAGAAATCTTATAATGTGTGTAATGACACCTGTAAACTGTGGTTTTTCTGCAACTGTAAAGGTTTTTGCTGATCCATAATAACTATGGGCTACATGCAGAGACTGAATTTGTCTTGGAGGGCTTAATAAAACCTGTAACTTTGATTAAGTCCTGCAAAACAGTTACGTTTTAATGTATTCCAAATTAGATCAAGCCAGTGCTTGTTGACATCCTGCAACAGATCCAAGATTTCAGCTGTTGCAAGCCAAGTTGCCAATCTAAGTTCTGGGATAAAGAGACACAATTCAGGAAGGGAAGATACAGGTACGTTAGAGGAGGGGTTTGGAAGGGTTTGAAAGATTTTGTCCCCCAAAATTGAAATCAAAGCTACTAGCACCAGCCTCTGCCAGCAAAGAGCTGTGAAGGCACTGCTGTGATCGACGGGACACAGTCGCACTCCTGCTCAAACTGTGTTCCAACTGTAGCCGATTCAACTGCGAGGGTCAAACAAAGAGCTCAGCAAGGAATGCAGGAATTGTTTCAGCTCACGTTTTCACAACTCGAAGGAATAATGTTGCTACAACTGTATCAACATAAGGAACCCTCAACCATGTCTCAGCAACACCAGACGACAATCAACATAGATGGTCATTTGTAAGTCATTTGCAAGATAAAAGACGTTCAACTCAATTTGATGAATGGAGGTTCAGTTGGTTAAGAGTCAACACAATGTTGACGTCAGTAACAACTGGTGTTCTGTTAGCATTTTAAAAGACGTTTCACTTCTCTTTCAAGAGGTTTCACTAGTGTTTACATAGTGTTGAGCTAATTATTAACTTTTTCTTTCCCCCGGTCGCGAATCGAAACATTTCGATAGAACTGACGACACCAGAACGACCTGTATTTGAATGTTTAGTTCCCAAACTGTGCTGGTGGTGAGACGGTTTGGGAAGCGCTTCCGACAACACGTAGCCATATGAGTGTGCCGGGGCCTGGAATGAGTCACTACCCGGGCCTGCGCGCAGGGAGAACGGCTTTGCGACGCCGCAAGCTGGCCACTTTTCACCGCTATTAAAAGTGTGAAGCACAAACCCATACGTGTCTGAAAAAACCACAAGTTTCACCCGTGGAAAGCTCAAAAGGCTTGACCCACCCGATGCCGCAGACTATGGAAACGCACTCCGACACCAACTTCGCCCTCAATCAGTTAAACTCACCCGGAGTTGTTCAGCAGGGAAAAGACAACCGCGTTTGTGTCCTTAAAAAGCCATTAAAGTCGCGGTGTGCGTCCCCGTTGTCTTCAGACAGGGCTGCGTATGCGTGTTGGGAGGGAGTTTGATCCAACTTTTCCGTCGTGGGCCGGAGGAATCTTCGTTCCTCGGTCCGTGTTGTTACCAGGGCGGTGGGGGGAGCAGCGGGGCCGGGCCGAGCACGGTTCCTGTCCGCTGAACGGGGAACTCGACAGGAAACCGCACAGCGCCGCGGTGGGGAGCTCCTCCGCCTGGGACACGCCCGTCAAAGAGTCCGCGACGACGGCGATAGGGAAGCTGGGCGGGCCGGGCGGCCGGAACCGGACCGGCGGGATACGGGGGCAGGACTACGGTACCACACATATAAAGTCTCCACCCGGCTCACATATGATGAGGTCCAAAAGATATATTTGCAAGTACCCGAGTACTCATTGGAATTTTCGCGCAACTTCCTCAAATGTCCTCACTCATTACAACAGCGCACTCTGAATAAGTAGTTCGTTGGTTTTTAGTCTTGTTCTGTTATCAAGCAATTTATGTTTCACATTTACAAAAAAAAACCCAATGTCATACGGTATCGTTCACATTTTCCCATTTCCATTCTTCTGTGTACCTTTGTCAATCATTTAGTAAAAATCTGAAACGTATTTCTTCCCCTTAATGCTGCGATAATGAATGGCTCATAAAATTAACCTGTATTCCATGCAACTGTCAGTAACGTCCACATCTACAACAGCATACTCTGAACAAGTAGTCTGTTGGTTTTAGCCATTTAACAGTGCCAAAAACACCCCGGATAAGCGGCAGAAGACGGGTGGATGGACATTTCCAAAAAACAGTGTCATACGGTAGTGATTACATTTTCATTCTGCCGAGTTTTCACCTGTGTACCTTTGTCAATAATTTTAATAAAAATCTTAAACTTAAATCCTCCCCTTAATGCAGCGATATTACTTGGCCCACAAAGTTAAGCAGTATTCCGTGCAACTTGTCCATCTATACAACAACATACTCTGAATAAGTAGTTTGTTGGTTTTAGCATTTATGGTTTCCATTTTACAAAACTATGTCAAACAGAGGCATTTCAGTCTTACTTTTGACAATTTTCTTCTGTGTTTTTGTCAGTCATTGAAGCGATATAATAGCTTGCAAAATTTAACAGTGGTGTTGACTTCTAACCAACTGAAATATCAACTGAAAATAGTGTTGTCCAGTTCTCTGAAATCCTTAGCTGACAATTTCAATACAGTCGGGATTTCAGGTAGAAAAAGACCCCATCAGTTGCAGAAATAATCAGTGTGCAAGTTTAAAAATTCAGTAAATTTGCAAGCATGTCAGATGAGTGCCATCCTTCAGCAGCACAGTTTTGGGGTTGCTGCCAATCATCTGCCTCCACCTCCTCCTACTCTCTGTCATGGATGTGACACATTGAAGAGCATGAGATGGAGGCCTAGTTCAGTGTCCACTATGGCAACCCTACAGCAGCAAGAGGAAGTTCTCTAAATATGAGAACTCTTGTGTTTCACGGGTTAGGCGAGTCATGGTAGTTCTATTACAATTTTTTTTTTACAACTAATTGGGCACTAGATCAGTCAGCCCTGAGGCCCAACCATACCACTGCTCAAAAATATCAGTGGGGCTAAAATGATGTCCCCACACCGCAAATATTGATCTGACCTTTATGGTTACTGGGGAATGCTCATCACTTTTGTGATGGTGTGGTTTCTTGCATTCAGATTTTATTGTTGGAGACAATAGTATAATTGTAACAACTGTAACCAGTGTTTTTAAAGTATTGACTCAACTACAGCATTCGCCTATCATCATAGCATGAACAGCGTCCTCAACAACGATGACACGTTTCACAAGTTCATTTCCTGTGAAATGTTGGGGCAGTGATGCCATTCAAACGTGTGATTCCCTTCATGTCTCACATTTGCAATTATTCATTTCATTTTGGGGTTTTTTTGGCAAAGCTAATTAAACAATACAGTACATTTGGAGCAAGTTTTTCTTCATACTGAGCAATGAGAACCTTTATAGATAGAATTGTATAATATTTATTTACAAAATGTACACTGATATTTCAATCAACATAACGTGCAGATAATTTCAAACAAGCTTTAAGCGATCAAAGTTATTCAGCACATTATCTTTGTTCCAGCAGAACAGAGTGAGAATCCATCCACCCAAGGGGATCCAGAACGCTGTCGTCAACAGTGCAAAGTAGACAATGATGTACCATGAGATCATGAACTCCTTATCAAGGATGGACAGAGATTCTTAGCACTGCTCAAATCCTGCCATCAGAGAGAGCGCCAGAGACTCCACTGTCACAAGGAAAAAAAAAAGAAAACATCACCACTTTCACGGTCATCTGTATTATCAGTACATACAGCTGCAGTCAGAGGTTAACATAGACTTATCTGTTGAAAATGAATGAATAAGTGCATGAGAGCCCCAGACCACAACTCAATGTCGTCACAAATCCTTGTTTGTGAATGAGTGACAATAACAAAGAGATAAGTTACTTACAATGAGGGAAGGAGCCACGACACACGGCTTTGTTCAGTATTGTCACAAGGAACATGTGACAGTTTTTGAAATCCGACTCCATCTTATCTATGGACTCGATTCTGAAATAGAAGGTTTCATATTTATTTAGGAAGTCGTTAACGTCTGTTTGTCTACGTTGTTTTTTTAAGAGCACTCTCACGCAATAGTTTCGACATGTAAAAATACTAAAATGATTATGACATATAGTCATGGAGTCTCATGTGATTACTTTGTGTTTTGTGACTAAATTATTCGCTGCTGTATAAAGAGAATGCCACTTCTTTCACATTAGCAGGGACAAATCAGTCCAACTTCTGTTCCATCAAGTGTCATCACTTAGTCGGCACATAGAGAAAAGCTTTTGTCTGCCAGGGTAATAACGATGCGACATGTCACAAAATCTGGCGCCAGTCAAGGTAAGGGGGCTTGTTAATGCTGATGCTTGTTAATACAGTATAGATGTTCCTCATCTATTTGCGAGTGCTTACTTCCATGCTCCAAATCCAGCTTGCCATCGGTCAGAAAAGATGAGAACAAGATTGAGAACCTTCATTATGGCTTCCTTCACAAAACTGACCTGTGGAAACATGAACAATCCAACAGCAACACGGCCATGTATCAGAATGGTTTTGAGGACCTTATTCGAGATGGTAGCTCTGGGAAATGAGCTGTCATCCTCTCAGTGAGATCCTCCACATGGGCAATCTCCATGGTAGCATTATGAAGATGAAGATTCCATGTGTGTACATACCTTCTCCCTCAGGAGGCATCGGTCATGGATGGTTGCCAGGTATCTGTAATGTATCTTGATAAGCTGGTCAAGGTCCTTTGCCTCTTGAACTTGGTGCTGAAACTCCAGGCCTGTACTGTGGAGGATCTGAAAACGAAGATTGGGATTGGCAATTAGATTTTTCACAATTCACGCTCTCATGCTACATCTTTTCTGCTCCTCTGGCACGGTAACTTCCTTGTTTTGCTTCCCCACTCTTGTCTTAGGTGCACTTTTTCGAAGCACAGGCAAGAGTACTTTAAAGATTTCTTACCCTAACCCTAACATCTACAAAGTAAGAGGAAAAAGATTTCACTTCTTTGTCATGTTAACAACATGAAATTACAAAGCAAATTGCTCATTCATTACTGTTGCATGGGCAGAAGTTTGACATGTTCAAACATATTATCTCCATAGACTGAGACTAAATATGTAGAGAGAATCTTCATGAAATTGTAATGTGATTTGTTTTTAAATTAATACAACTGCTACAAAGTCATGAAATGTCAGGCCTAAAATGTTGAACTGCAGCAACATGCATGCTGATATCTGAGTGGGTAATCACACATCCTCCAGAAGTTCTCTTACCCTGGTCATGATGTAGTTATGCAGGCTGTTGACAAAGTGCATAAGTTTGACGCGCAGCAGACACATTCTGTGGATCTGCTTATTTAAGGAGTCTTTGGCCATTGCGTCCTCGGCCAAGCCTCCCTCCACTTTCCTGAGGAGCGCAGAGAAATCTATAGGAAAGATTTTATATCATGGAAAAAGATAGTCAGGGTCTGAATAACTTTTGTTCTATCACCCTGAATTCTCTGACATGTATATTATCTACCATTCTACATTGCAACTTAGATCATCCCTCCATCATCTATGTGTCAAAGTATCAGACTAACTTAAAAGTGACATGCTAACTCATACCACTGAATCGAAGCGTATCCAGACTATATTTGGCCCATTTGATCTGCAGCAGCAGAAGAAACACTTGATTGTAAATCTTCTGACACTCGGAGCTGATCACAATGTCCACTGGCCAGGGAACCTGTGGTGCCAAAAAAAACAGATGTCAGTTTCCTCTTGACTTGGAGAAGGATAAGGTGGATGAATAAAACTCAGCCAAGAGTACACAACCTTGTAACTGAGAGTAAGGACCTCTAGGTTATTAACAGGGTGTTTCTTCCTCACTGGATCGATGGTCTCCAAAAAGATAGACAACCTGTAAGCACGACGATGAATATATGGACATTAGATAAAAACTTACGGTAATTACATATACCAACACAATTCAATTCAATTTCCTTCATGCAAACTAAACAAATGATCTGCAGCAGATTAATCAGAAATGTCAAGAGGAGCAATATGTTAAAAAAAAAAAAAAAAAAACTTTTACCAAACACCGTTGAGTAATAGTTTTACCAACTTTGCTTATTCTTATCAGGGATGGTGAATCAGTGAAGTTGAACGGGTCAAACTGAACCCATCATTGCCGCAAGAGCAACACAGGACACAAGTTCCTTAACATCAGTGATTGCATAACAGCTTGCATGTGAGAACAGTGTTCTCAGAGTAATTTTTCTTATCTTAGCGCAACACCTGGCAGCCTTTGTTTTCCACTATTGTTTATAGGCTTGGCCGGTACTCTGTTTTGGCAACATGAAGTAACTCTTCAATGTGTGCGTATGCAAGAACAGTTGTTTTGACTTCACTTGTTAAAGTCCAGAAAAAAATGATTCACTGAGATCTTTCAATAAACAATACAACTCATCTAATTTGAAAAGAACTTGTTCCTCTCTTCATATTTTCGTTTCATCAACTCGGCCATAGCAATTCTGTAAGATCCTGTCAGGAGCTGCTGCTTAGCTGAGGCATACCTTCACTTCTCCACTCTTATCATTTGTGGTGGCTACTCTCAGAGTGTGGGAGCTTTCTGTATTCTTGCAGAATCACTTTTATATGCCATTTAGTATTGCATATCTGTATTCTAGGTAGGGCTGCAGGGGTCTGATGGAGGTATTGCTGTCTGTCAGAGAGCCAAGGCAGATTGTACCCTTATTAAAAAAAAGAGAAGTAGCTGCAAACCTCTCTAGAAGCTACAAACAGCTCAAGAGCCACGGGTTCACCAACCCTGATTTAAATGAACAATGGAGGTATTGAATTTTACCTACATCTGTCAATGTTCTTAGTGAGCTCTTAGCTCTGAGAGCATGCAATACCTGCTGCTGTCCTCTGGGTAGCGCTGTCCAACTGCCTCCTGCAGGTGCACATTCAGAAATGACAGCTGCTGCCAGCTCTCCTTTTCCTGTACCTTGGCGAAGATGGCAGTGTAAAAGTCATACATGGTATCCCCTGCTTCCAGCAAGAAGTAGTTCCTCATCGCTTGGAGATACTCCAGCAGTCTGTGGAGAAACAGACAAAGCTCTGCAGCACCTGCATTAACTCAAGAGGGCCTGCTGATGTCATCTAAGCAACACTTACCGGTAGTCTTTCTTCAGAGTCTTCATTAGGTTACCACAGCATTCGATGTAACGCCGCTCAATATGGGGATAGAGGCACAAGCGCAGGGTGAGCTCGAATGTTTGGCAGGTGACAGACTGAGAAGAGCGATCCACAATGAACTCGCCACCGGAGAAACTTTCGTGGAAGTCGCTCTGCTCCAAGTACAACCTGTAGAGAATAGAACAGATGGAGATTAGAATAGAATAGAATTTCTTTATTGTCATTGTGCAGCACAACACAATTATGGTGCAACAGCAACAGGGAGGGCCAAGTATGAGGACCCAGAGCTGAATTTTACTTCGATAAGTATATACAATTGGAAAGTTTGAGGAGGGTTATTTCACTTTTTACCGGGCAAAGTTGGTGTCCAACAACGGGTCGTGGAAATCATCAATTTCCAGGTGGTTGGCTATGATGGACTGCATCTTTATCAGGCTCCTCTTACTGGCCTGTTGCTCACTGGCCTGGTCAGAGGGCGACTCTTCACGGCTGCGGACGCGGGACTGCACTGACTCCAAAAATAATGTGTACAAACTCTTCCTTTCAGCATCTGCGACGTATGAGGGCAGACCAAGACAAACGGGATGTGACTTGCGCGCTCTCACTGCAAAGGACTCTGCACCAGGGGTCACCAACCTTTTGGAGATTGAGGGGCTACTTTGTGGACACCCGAGTACTACGATAGGTTAGCAGGACCTGTTTAATACAAACTTCCTACATAACAAAACCACTCAGATCGCTTTATAACAATAACACTAACCATTATTATTATTATTATTGTTTCTATTGCAGTCGTAGTTGTAGTAGTGACACTGAGTGAAGAGAATGCTCACATGGTGATTCGATAACCTCTGTTTTGATTTGGCGCTATACAAATAAAATTGTATTGAATTGAAACTGAATTTTAGATTGTGCTTTGTTGGCGCCTTAAGTGGTCCTTGGTGGTCCCTATGTGCACGGCGTTGGTGACCCCTTCTCTACACCAAAGGCCACAAATAGGGCAGTGATTAACCGTGTGTATGGCAGACAAGAACTGACCTCTTGAGGATTTCTCTGACTGCTGCGCCTCTTTGCAGTCCAGGTTTCTGAGCAGCTGCATGGACTTGCCGGCCATAATGATCTGCTTCAGGACAGGTTTCAGGAACGACACCATGGTGAGCTGTCTGTTGCTGGAGCCCTGATCGCCCCCAGAGCTCCCGCTGGCAGAGTCATTAAGCTTCTCCTCACTGTCCACTGTCTCAGACACGCTGTACAGCGTGTAGGTAGCATACCAGAAATCCCTATGGTTGACTGGAACATCTTTGTTCCTGTAGAAGGCAACGTTATCAATTTAGTTTTGTTTTAACCTCCCTGGTTTGTGGTAAGACTGAGCACAGCAACCAGAAAAAAAGCATTGACAATTTTTTTTTCAACGTTTTTTTGAGAATTTCGCTTTAGTTTGTACCTCTGAATAATAAACTCCTTGGCTGGATCAAAAAGGTGGCCATGAACAATCCATTCATCCACAATCTCCAAGTATGGCCTGACAGTCTCAGTCCATAGTGAAAACAATAATGCCACCTTGAACATAAATCATAAACAGATGCTTTAGTTCCATAGCCAAAGTCGGCCTGATTCACAGTGAGAAAACAACAGAGAAAAAAACACTCACGGCTTGCTCTGACGCTTCCCCTACGCTGTCATACTCAATAATGGCTTTGTACAAGGTGTTGAGTAAGTGCGAGGCCCTCACGACGTTTGGTGTTTCGGGGGGAACGTCTGCAACGCCCGTGCAGAAGACTTTGTGCAGCACTTTGATTTGTGCCAAATGCGGGTTAAGTCGTTCCAAGACCGTGGACAAGGTCACTGTCTTGTCTATAAAAAGCAGATGACACATCAAGAATGGACAGAAACTAATCCCCGGAGACCAAAATACAACCGCCATAATGTCATCTCACAAGGTGAAATTCTGAAGAGACACACCAGCACAAAGATCTCATTCTAAGTGCTCTTTTAGTTTTGGGGAAACAGATTCTGAGTTTCTGGCTGTTTGTGTGTTTTCACCTGCCTTTGCATATGATTTCCTCCTCAATTGTAGTCAACTCCTGTTTGAAACTGGCAAAGTACTTGTAGAGTGCCCAGACAAAGGCCTGATAGGTCCTGAAGGGAGGCTCAGATCCCCTCTTGTAGTTGTGGGTGGAACCAGATCCTGGCGGGCAGGGCTCAGAGCTGTGCCCCGTCACTTCATCGATGAACCTCTGCAGCCTAAACACCGCTTGCCCGTACACAGCGATGTGTTCAAGGACGGACCGCAGGCAGTTCTGTGATGGGACAGACAAGTCCTCAGGGTGTCGCCGCAAATGTTATGAGAGCAGAGAAGGGTTCTCAGCTTTGCAACTTACATTGGTCAGATGAGTAACAACCACGTTGTTCCTTACAGACACTTTCCCATCATGGTGCTGGAATAAAAAGAGTTTCTCAACTCCTGACAGCAGCCTACAAAGTAACAACAAAACACACACTCCAGTATCAACAAGGTGTCAATGCAAAACTCAAAAGTACATGCAATAAACAATAGAAAATGGATGTTGCTTTCTCTAACTATGACTTTAACACAAAACTATGAATAAGAACTTTTATTTTCCATAGGCCCAATGGATCATGTTCTTGGTCAGACTACAAAGAAACTTGGAAGCTAGCCAAAGCATTATCACATCTTACCACAGTGTCTCCCTTATTACTTGAGTCTCTGTTACAAAGGTCTTTTCATCTGGCAGATACAATGGATCAGTGTTGTATAAGTGTTGATCCCTACAAAATAAAAATGAGGATGAAAGATGAAAAAATACATACATTTTCAGAGAACTTAGAAATTACCCACATAATGTATTTATCATAATCAAATTTGTTAAATAGACTGGATGAGTGCGCAGAAATTCTACACAACCTGATTTCCTTTTACAGTTTATTTGATAATGCTGAAACCTCCATCTACCGGTGGCAATTGCTGCCAGGTGAAAAAGATAGGAAGCCCTCTGTGCGACCTGATTAAGGCTCTGAAAAGTCAGCTTTGCTCCATTACCCCTGTTGCATCAACTCTGATCATGATACCACCTAAGATTACATTGGCAAAGCTCGCTTCCTACACACGTTTTTATTGACCGAGCCTGCCACATGAAATTACAACATTCTTGTTATTTTGATTAACAGCTTCGATCTAGGTGTGCGCAAGAGTACCCCATCTCACCAAATATTGAGCAAATTGGAGTGCAAATGCAGGCTGTGCGGGAATCGAGAAGCATGAGCCAGCCAGTACGGTGTAACCAAGTGCTGCTCAAGCCAAACCCGAGCATCAGGCTCACCCACTGGAGTGACACAAACCAAAATGATATGATTAAAAAACAATAACTGCGGCATCAAAAGAGATCAAGTGATCCTGCCTCAGCATTTTGCAGAAACCCAGCACAATGTTCTGTAATGATACGGTACTGAATGCATTGTTCTACAATGAGGGGAGCTCGTACCTGTCCATGTTAATGGAACTGCCTGGTTGGCATTGTCCTGGTCATCCTGGGGGGTGCGGTCAATCTGAATGCCAGAATCTTCCCGACTGATTGGCTGCTGGCTGTCTTCATCGTCACTATCCTCTTCAGACCACTCCTGAAAAATTACAGCTGACATTACACTTGGCATGACCTTCACCTTGTTTTTGGATTGGTGGATCAGATGGTTTGATGACTGCTGACTTAGCGGAGAATTAAAAACTATCAAAATATTGGCATGCTCCAAAATGATCGTACAAACAACTTGTTTCTTTTCTTTATTTTGTCTGGAATCATTTCACCGTAGAGATTAGAATCAACTCACTGGGGTATCTGGGTATGGTCCACTGTCTACATCCTCATCATCCATCAGATATTTAGCCCAGTCAAAGTTGTCAACTGGTTCTATGATAAAATGAAAGAGGAGCTGGTGAGTTCATGTTACCGGTCAGCCCTTTACAGAAGAATTTAACATTGCAACTGCTGTCAACATGCGGACAGCTACTGCGAAAACTTACCAGCCTCCTTCAGCCTGGGTCTCTCGGTGAAGTCTGTGTTCGAGGGAGAATCCGACAGGAAAAGCAGAAGTGACAGTACGCTAAAATGCACATCAGTCTGAAAAGACAAGGATACAGCACTTAACAGGTGCACAAACGGTGGCGCTCTTGGTTGTGACAAGAACGGCCGACAAAGTGGAGTTTGGAAAATGGCGGATAAATACAAGGTGTGGAAACACCAGTTTTACAGAGAAATATTTGCTTGAGTGCTCTTTATGGGCACTAATTGGGAAACCACCTGCGTCTGGCCTACCTTTGTTCCATCTGTATTTGGTAATGGTGAGTTCAGGAACTCCCCAGTCAACCTCTTCCAACTTTCTGCCTTACTCAAGTCTGAGTGGACCATTAGTTTTTCGTGTATCCTGAAAAACAGAATGGGATAAATATTCCAGGGTCGGAAAGGACGGGGTGGATTGCCCGACTGTGCACATGTTTGTCATGTCTAATTAAACCAGTTGTGTTTACACAGTCCATTATGATCCAATAAACAGCCCACATTCAAACATTCCATCAACAACACCCTTTACCAACAAATGAGATATATACTCTCTATGAAATCAGGGAAATTCAAAACATTTTAAAGACTTGAAGAAATATCTTTTGTACATTTATTTGTTAAATGGGCCAGTTTGTTGAACATAACAGATAGTTCTTGACTCATGAGGTTGTGATACTTGAATCATTCTGCTTTCTAGAAAGCAGGCATTGTGAAAATTACAGAGTAAATTGACTCAAACGTCACAAAAACTCTGCGTTTTCCATTCCAGAAAGACACAACTCCAACGCTGGGAAAGTTGCCTCGGAAACTAACTCTGGGAACCCAACCTGCTCCGGAAAAGTTTTTCTTCTAGTTTTCCTTCTGTCTGTTTTCACCCTCTTTAGAATATGATATAAGCTTCCTTTAATCTATCAAATTGGTTATAAATACAAATAAATCATGAGGGCACGCAAGGTCTGGCTTAGTTGTATGAACTATGTGTATGAACTCACTCAGATCAGTAATCCTACATCCTACATATAAACGTGCATATTTAAACATCTAGATGAAAGACAGACTGGAGTTCCCAATCTTGTGGATTGGGGAGATCAGGGTTCTGAGTAAGAGTTTGTCAGAACATCCCAATTCTTATGGGCTTTTCAAACATATTAATGTCAGTGGCAAATTAGCTTCCAAACTCACCCATCTATGCTGCGCTGCACCTTGTGACTGTCAGCATTCAGGTAGCGATGAAATCTGTAGAGATTCAAGACGGATGTGCGGAAAGTTGAATTGATTTGGAGGTTA
>OMPJ01039329.1:0-54634 GCA_900312935.1 Carapus acus | reverse complement strand
TGCGGTGCGCGGCATACCGGCATCCTCCCCGCACGTTTTTATTTCATACCTAGCGCCCCTTTTGATCGTTGTCACCTTTGCGCCTGCTTACTCCCCATTCCTCCATTGCACCCCTTCCCCGACCATCGCTACCCCCAGCAGCATGTCTCCGCCTACCCGTCCAGTATGGTTGCCACCCTCGTCTCTATTTTTTCCTGCCTTTTGCTTTACTGCCTCTCTCTACCTTCCCCCATACCGTCCACCCGCCCTCTCTCCCTCCCTCTCTTTGCACCAGTGACCCACTCATACACCTGCCTCTCTCCCTCCCTCTCCATCAGCCCCCCCTCACCTCCACCCATACCTTTTCCCAGCTTGGCTCTCTTCACTCGTCTGCCACCATGTGCACCGGCTAACCACCCTGCTATTGCCGCTCACATGCACCCTCTTTTCCTCCGCCTGCTTCTGTTTTCTCGCCTCCTCTCTTTCTCTCCTCTCTGTCTGTCTCTCAGCTGCCTGCTAGGGCCTCTATGACTCATACCGGCTGACATTTAAGAAACCACCAAGAGAGGATGGAGTCTGCAGCATTCATAATGCGATGAAAATCAAGATAGCCCTGAAACAGCGAGAGGAAACTGGCCACCATCGCACAAAAATGAAAGGGGAAACATCCAGATTACTACAGACCTCCAGCTTCCCGTCTTGCACACACCCATCCAGTGCTACCCTCTTTTCATGCTGCTTTTTTTGTCATTGTTCCCTAATGGGAGTAACCCCCCCCTCAAAAAAATCCTTAGAACACTTGACGCTAACCTTCATCGACAGCACACACTTAAAATCCAGAAGGGCTGTGATAATCCAGTTAGATTCTTTTATTCCTATTATAACCCCCCTCACACACGCATACGCACGCACACACACACACCCCTTCCTCACTCTCATCCCCTCCCCGAGGCCACTGACACGATGGTGTGCTCACTCAGTTCGGTCCCCACCCTTTTTTCCCCTCTCACCGTGGAAATGTGCTTTCCCAGATCACCAATTTCTGCTGAAGATAATTCAATTTCGAAAACAAAAGATGTTAAACGTATTATTTAGAATTGCCTCAAAGCTTGGACTAATTACCATGAGTCTTATTAACAACAGGGGATTACGCAAAGATCAACAGAGACATCCAACATGCCGGGTACGATAGTTAGGCGAGGGGAAGAATATCAAGACACAGGTTGGGGTTTTTTTCTATTTCCCTCCAATCTGTCTCTGTTTCAAGAGAGGGATCATTCGGGAATGGTGGGGGTCTGGTCTCACCTCTCCGTGCGAGTGCGGTGTGAGGTCTGAGAGGTATTGTGGCAACATCCATTCATGCAGGGTAATCACATTAACTAGGCGTGTCTGGGTTCAGCAGATAGACTTGTGGAGAGACAAGCCGAAGCTCCAGTCAAAGGAAACCTCACCGCACGATTCCTCTATTCAAACCCCCTAGTCTCCACCCCGACACGCCGTGCTTACCTTCCAACAAACCCATCCAGGACTCAGATGTCACCATCAAAGAACAATTACCCAAGTTACAGAGACAAGATCGCATCATTTTCAGCCAGGAGTCGAGAGATAAAATGGGATTCAAAAAGCAGAAGCAGATTCAGGTTTACCGGTTTGGTTCTTCTTATGCAGCACAGCATAGTTGCAGTTGTAGTATCCTCCTTTTCCTTTTCTGCTTCTTCCCTTTTTTCTCCCCTTTCACTTCTTTTCGCACACCCCTCTCTCACACACACACTCTCTCACTCGTTTCCCTGCACACACACCCTCTCTCTCTCTCTCCCTCTCCTTCGCTCACCCACTCTCTTTCTCTCTCACTGGCTGCTTCTCCAGCTAAGCCGCCCAGTGCATTCACTCATCCCAATTTGCACACGCTGCTCTTCGCTCACTCTGCCCTGGCACACCTCACTCCAACTGGATCCCTGACAATGACTACAAGCCCACCCTTTAAACCCCTCCCTCCTCTCCTCCCCTCTTTCCCCTCACTCTAACCAACGCCTCTCATCCTTCTCCTCCTCCTCCTCCTCATAGCCTTTTTCGTTCATAGCAGTGAAGCCCCCTCCCTGCCCGTGCCCCACCCCTTTTTCTCTACATCTTCTCACCCTTCTCCTCCCTCTTTCCACCAGCCATCATCGAACACTGCGGCCCCACCCTGAAAACGGCTATTCCCTAATAATGGATTTGATCAACCCCAGCCAGCACCATTCTCTCCACACTGGTATTCTCTCTCCTCAAACAGAGGACAGAGAATGGTTATTGCACTTTTTTTGGTTGTTTGGTTGTTTGTTTGTCTGTTTGTGATGCTGAGCGTCACACACCTCTGCTGCCATGCCCCCACTCCCCTCATGTCACACACACACACACGCACACACACAGGGCTATTAAAGGGACGCCACCCTCCTTTGATTTGTCAGGCTCTCAGGCATTAATGGTGTGTGTTACACACTTGCAGCAACATTGCCTTCGATCTAAGCACTGAAATTACCCAAGCGAAGCCATAAGCATGTTTTCTGGCACAGCTCTCACTGGGCATGATGGTGTGAAGGGGCTCGGTAACGATCAGCGACGCACTGGAGGATGCACGCACACACACTGTGCTCGTAGCAAAGACGGAGGAACAGACACTCCACCACAAACCACCAACAACGCCCCCGCCGCCCCAGCCCTCCCAATCACCCCCATCGCCGGCGCTCTCTCTGTTCTCATGGAAACACCGGTAGATAGCCCAGAGGAGCAGAGGCGGTGGAGTGAGCGTGCGTGTGTATGTGCGTGAGTGTGAGAGAGAGAGAGAGACAGAAAGAGAGAGAGAGAGAAAGAGATGAAGTGAGGAGGCGGGTGAAGCCGGAGGTTGGGTGTGGCAGACAGGCAGGCAAAGCTGCTCCCCCACCCCCTTTTTTTTCCCTCTGAGCACACATTTGTTGGCTGTGTGGCTGAACGACTGCACCCAATGCAAAGCTTTTTGCCCACAAACACATTTACAACCATTAGCATGCTGCGAGAAACACGGGTGCATGCTCATGCAAACACCCACACTCACTGTTTCTCTTTCATAACACGCGCACACGCGCGCACGCACGCAAATGCAGCCGCACACACACACGCGCGCTTGCTCCCTGTGGTGTCAGAGGAGTCCCCACCCCCGCTCTGACACCAGCGAGCGCCAGCAGATGCTATAGAAACAATGAGGGTAGCACAGGGAGGGATGGAAAAGAGAGAAAAAAAGTGTGATGCAGTGAAGGGGAAAGAGTCCTGCGGGGAGGCGTGCGTGCCATTCTTCCCGTTTACAGGATTACCGTGCCTCGGTTTCACTGAGGGGAAATCATTAGCCGCACCGAGCCGGAGCCTTCCAGGAGGTCTATCCTGCCAAACACACTCATCTGTTACTATTAACCGGCTGCGCTACATCATCCCAACGTGTCATCCTCCCCTCCGCGCCAACGTATGACTGCATCGACGCGAATGCAGCCCTCTGCTGAGTGTGCATCACCACGGTTTTCAGCACTGACCTGCTTTCCTCAGCCGCATCTGCACAGTCTCCCGCCTACACAGCCCCACAGGGCCGGTCAGCGGGAGCAGCTGGTAGCTGAAGAGCCTGGCAGAGGGGCTCTGACACTCATTCTTAGGACCTTCCCAAGAGTTGTCGGAGTTTTCAGTCTTGCATGTTTTAATAATTACACATGATTGGTGCAATCAGCTAATATCCATCCATCTTCTGCCGCTTATTCGGGGCCTGGTTGCGGGGGCAGCAGTCTCAGAAGGGAAGCCCGGACTTCCCTCTCCCCAGACACCACCTCCAGCTCCTTTGGGAGGACCCCGAGGCGTTCCCAGGCCAAGTGGGAGACATAGTCCCTCCAGCCATCCCTATGTCCCTAGCTCTTGGTCTTCCTCGGGGCCTCTTCCCAATGGGACATGCCCGGAACACCTCCCTGGGAAGGCGTCCAGGAGGCATCCGTAAAAGATGCCCAAACCACCTCAGCTGGCTCCTCTCAATGTGGCGGAGGAGTGTCTCTACTTTGAGCTCCTCCCAGATGACAGAACTCCTCACCCTATCTCGTAGACTGCGTCCTACCACAAGCTCATTTTGGCCGCTTGTACCTGAGATCTTGTCCTTTCGGTCATGACCCAAAGTTCATGACCATAGGTGAGGGTAAGGACGTAGATTGACCAGTAAATAGAGAGCTTTGCCTTCCAGCTCAGCTCCTTCTTCACCACGACGGACCATTACATCAACCATATCACTGCTGCCGCTGCAACGATCCGTCGATCTCCAGTTCATTTCTACCCTCACTCGTGAACAGGACCCCAAGATACATAAACTCCTCCACTTGAGGCAGGATCTTGTCTCCGATCCGGAGGGTGAAAACCACCTTTTTCCGGTCGAGAACCATGGCCTCAGATTTAGGGTGGCTGATTCTCATC
Organism: Carapus acus; assembly: GCA_900312935.1. Classification (NCBI taxonomy): domain Eukaryota; kingdom Metazoa; phylum Chordata; class Actinopteri; order Ophidiiformes; family Carapidae; genus Carapus; species Carapus acus. The sequence continues at coordinate 50,203 of OMPJ01039329.1, read as the reverse complement.
CTGGCCATCTCACACTCTACTTCGAACCGCCCCAGCACATGCTGGAGGTCCTGGTCTGAGGGAGCCAACAGGACAACATCATCTGCAAAAAGCAGCGATTAGATCCTATGGTCCCCAAACTGGACCCCCTCCGGCCCCTGGCTGTGCCTAGAAATCCTGTCCACATGAATAATGAACAGGACCAGTGACAAAGGGCAGCCCTGCCGGAGGCCAACATATACTGGGAATAGGTCTGACTTACTGCCGGCTCCTGCTCCAGTCGTGTAGAGACCGTACACCCCATAATAATGGACTCCCAGAGCACCCTCCACAGAGCAGCACGGGGGACTCGGTTGAATGCCTTCTCCAAGTCCACAAAGCACATGTGGGCTGGTTGGGCAAACTCCTATGATCCCTACAGCACGCAGAGAGAATAAAGCTGGTCCAGTGTTCCACCGCATTGCTCCTCCTGGATCTGAGGTTCCACTATGGGCCGGATTCTCCTCTCCAGTACCCTCGAATAGACTCTCCTAGGGAGGCTGAGGAGTGTGATCCCTCTGTAATTGGAACACACCCTCTTGTCCCCCTTCTTAAACAGAGGGACTACCACCCAAGTCTGCCAGTCCAAGGGCACTATCCCCGACTGCCATGCTATGTTGCAGAGGCGTGTCAGCTATGACAGCCTTGCGACATAAAGAGACTTGAGGTGCTCGGGGCGGAACTCATCCACCCCTGGCGCCTTGCCACTGTGGAGCTTCTTAACTACCTCAGTGACTTCAGCTTGGGTGATGAATGAATCCACCTCTGAGTCCTCCTCCTCTGCTTCCTCTATGGAAGACATGTCAATGGGATTGAGGAGATCCTCGAAGTATTCCCGCCACGCCCGACCACATCCTCAGTTGAGGTCAGCGGCTCCCCGCCTCCATTGTAAACAGTGTTGGTTGGGCACTGCTTTCCCTTCCTGAGGCGCCGGGCCGGACGGTTTGCCTGAACTTTCTCGAGTACTTCCCCATGGCCTCTCCGAACTCCTCCCAGGCCCGGGTCTTTGCTTCCTCAACAGCCTGGGCTGCTGCACGCTTGGCCTGCCAGTACCTGTCAGCTGCCTCAGGAGACCCACAGGCCAGGTGAGCCTTGTAGGCCTCCTTCTTCAGCTTGATGGCATCCCTTACTTCCGGTGTCCACCACCGAGGTCGGGGATTCCCGCCGCAACAGGCACCCGCAGCCTTACGGCCACTGTTTCAGGCTGCTGCTTCAACAATGGAGGTGAAAAACATGGTCTACTCGGACTCTGTGTCCTCAGCCTCCCTTGGAATCTGTTTGAAATCTCCTGGAATTGGGAGTTGAACATGTCTCTGACAGATGGTTCTGACAGACGTTCCCAGCAGACTCTCACAATACGTTTGAGTCTGCCGCGTCTGTCCCGTTTCCTCCCCCGCCTTCAGATCCAACTAACCACCAGGTTAGTTGACGAATCGGTTAACAGCTCAGCCCCTCTCTTAACCCAAGTGTCCGAAACATGTGGCCGGAGGTCAGATGACACGATTACAAATGGCCTCCGGCCAAGGGTGTCCTGGTGCCGGGTGCACACATGGACACCGTTATGTTCGAACATGGTATTCGTTATTGACAAACTGTGACTAGCACGGAAGTCCAACAACAAAACACCAGTTATGTTCAGATCAGGGAGGCCATTCCTTCCAATCACACCCGTGCAGGCACTACTGTCATTGCCCACGTGGGCGTCTAAGTCCCCCAGTAGAACGATGGAGTCCACAAATGGGGTACAGTCTAGTACCTCCCGCACCAGTTCGGGCTCCTTCCCCCCCTGTGAAGTGTCGTTCCATGTTCCAAGAGCCAGCTGGTCTGTCCAAGGGTTAGGTCACCGAGGCCCTCCCTGTTAACTGCCACCCATAACACAAAGCGCCGACCCCTTACGGCCCCTCCTGCAGGTGGTGGGTCCACTGGAGGGGCAATCAGCTAATAGATAAACGAATGTTTAATCGAAATAATTGAAATAGGGGAAATGGGACGTTGTGTATTTTTAGCTATGGGATGAGTGAAGACCTTTGCTTTGGCCATATTTATTTGTAGACAATCAAAAATGGGATTTGCTATTCTTTTTCAACCGAGGAATGTTACATACCGATAAAGAAGCAAGTACCCCATCTGACAATCAGCGTCTTACTCATTCTGTCATTCTTCAGCAGCAGCTTATTCCTTAATGATTACACAACAAATGCTAAGTCAAGCCCTGGGGAAATTGCTTTCGATATGAAATCCTCATTTGACGACAACAGAAATGACAAAGTGTAATTTCTTGATACATCTCCGAGAGGGAACCTTGCAGCAGCAGTCAGGCAATTACGAAAACAGCGAGTTGAATGAGTGCAGCAGGTGAGAGTGTGTTTGTGGGAAGCCTCTTTGAGAACAACATGTCTACAGCAGCGTGGCCATGATAGTAAACTGACCCACTGATCCAGATCATTTAAACCATCCAGCTCCAGGGGCGGAGCTCACGGGGGGGCTTGTGGGGGGCAGCAGTCCCCAGGCCCCGGCCCTGAGGGAGCCCGTTGACAACTCACGGATGACCGCAGAAAGATAAGCAACCACACACACACACACACACACACACACACACACACACACACACATCCCATCCCCTTTTTTCAAAGATTTGTTGTTGGCAGTGGTAGGCTATGGGAAATCAGTGAAGGTCGGAGGACGGGACAGGTGGACGTACTACAAGGATGATAGCCGATTTTGGTAATGATTCCCAGTTGGGGCAGTAAAAGTCTGCACTGGTTAGGGACATGTGTTGTGACTTGTCAACATACATACTGTTTGGGTGTGTAAGGAATTCAGCAATTGTGTTCGCAGTCCATCAGACTTTCAGATGATTCCCAACATAACTGGGTCGTGTGAACAGCATCCTGACCCAACTGCAGACATCTAATGCCAAGACATGGGACACACATAAGAAAGAGCGTCAGAAGATAATCAATGGGAAGAAGTAGGAACATCAAACTAACTAATCAAATGACCTCCTTCCCTTTGTCTCCAAGATTTGATGGCAGTTTACACAAAGGCATTGGTGTATTACTGCCACCGAGTGGTATTTCTATTTACCTCTTAAGGTGTGGCCTCCGGAGAGCCGGATGTGTCCAGTCAGTAATCCCTCATCAGCCACATTTGTTAGTGTGTGATCCCCGTTTCGTCTGGTTGTCGTACAAAAACCTGCTGACAACACTTGGTGTGAAGTCTCTTCAAAGTCTGTGAGAGTGCTGTTTAGTGTCTCCAGCTTTAATTCTCGACTTTGTCACCATCTGTCCATTCAAACTGTTGTATGCATCTTTCCTCTCTCTCTCTCTCAATCAGACTACAGTACCTTGTTTTGTGGGAAGTTCTCCTTGTTTTCACAGAACCAGTGGGAGCAGAACGCCGATGGGAACAGTTGTGTGTCTGTAGAGCGACATGAAAAATACCACAGCAGGTTATCTAGAAATCTTAAAAGCCCCAAAGCGATTACATCAGCTTTGCTGCAGGTAATCAGTTGTTTACTTTTTATCAAGATATGGCATGTTGCTGGAGCTCTTAAGTCTTGATCCCAAGGTGGTTGATTAGCCCTGATATAAGAGCAGGATTTAATCTCTTGTGTCAGGAATGGCTCATTGCACTTTCACAATAACACTCAAAACTCACAGTGACGGCCACTGCCAACATCACCGGTTTAGGTCACCAAAGGGACCAATCACAGAGACAGAAACGCATTCATGTATGGTTTTCATAATATTGATGTTCCACTCTCAAATGCAACAAGTATGTATCCGGTAACGTGCGTTGAGGTTCATAGCTGGTGAGGTACTGACTTCATCACAATCAGATTGACAAATATCTGAACCCCATAGCTTATTCACCATTTGATTGATTGATCTGTCCCTCACCCTTCCCATGATGGCAGGTGAGGCACGGTATTCTGTGTCAGCGCACAGCAGACAACCACATGATCTACTGTGAATCCCCATCTGGATGATGAAGAATTAGTTCTTACGATAGAAAAATTATATAAGTAAATTCGTAAGCAAATTACTTGTCTTTGTTGTTGATCTTACACCATGTATTTGTCAGCATACAACTTTTTAAAATTTCCTGGATAGGTAGATCAATGGGTCAATAAAGTGCCTACGGTAACCTTTTTATGTCTGGAAGACACAGCCTGACAATGCTTCTTTGAAAAACAAACCGAACATGCTATGATGACTAAGAGTTTGCCCATACAACCTGATGGGGTCAATGCTTTTCATTTGCAAATGAGTCAGTCTTCGTGGCAGGAGGACAATTCCAGGACAGGCAGTGGCGAGGGGTAGACGAGTTAAAGGTGAACACAGCAAGGACAAGAGAATCCAAATGAGCTCCACTTCAATCTTCATGACACCCCCTTTTATGGATAAGCTTCAAGTTCGCAGAGAGAATGCAAGCATCGTGCATAGTATTTTGCACATTGTGTGAGCCATTCCAAAGCTTTTCACTTTTATTTCCCCAAGTCCCAGGAAAATGGTTCACGGCAGTTTGGCGCTTAATAGCCAGTCTCTAAAATGAGTCTCTCGCATTAATTATGTATACAATCAAATTGATGCAAATGCTGCGTGTATCACAGAGACAAGATTGTGAGGAGGCTTTGTCAAAAATGTACACCCTCTGGGTTTGAATACTCACATTTGGATTTGGATTCAACTGCGCCACATATTGCAGCGCCACATATTGCAGCGCCTCATAGCACAAACCCACTTTAAGGTAAATAACATGATTATTGTGTGGTGTAATGAAAAATTGTGACACCTCAACATCGCATCAGAGGCATTGTGATCAATGAATAATTCATTGGTAACCATTTCATTCTTTTTTGGCCAGGATTTTGCTCTGATCTGTGGTGGTCTCCAGGTGACTTCAACTCTGTGTGGAGGAGAAGTAGGTATTTGCTAACATGTTCCAGTTTCATGTCTGTGAAATAACTGATTGTCTCCTAGCAACACCTCTTGGGTTTGAAGAAGGGAGGGAAAGAACTGAGGACAGAGTAATACAGATAAAGCAGTGGTTATATATTATCTTGTCATTTTACATTTATTATAATAATGATTGTTATAATAATAATTGTTATAATAATAATTGTAATAATAATAATAATAATAATAATAATAATAATAATAATAATAATTCTTACATTGGTACCAAACCAGTGAGTAGTGAGTCAATTCATTTGTAATTCTTGTATTCCACAAAATAGTACAACATTAACACACAAATTTGTGAGTTTGCACTTTGTTTTAAACCACAGTCAGGCCATCAATTTCACCTAAAATGGCATTCAAAGGGATGTTAATGTGTGCTGGCCACTCCACACTAGTCTCTAAAGACTTTATGGGCTCACACTGAACTCCCAAAGCTGAAATTAACGACATGTAAAAAAACAGAGGCAACAGCAAGAGGAGGCTGTTTGACTCAGCCTTATCCCGTCAAATACTCAGATGTGGCCAAGGCGTCAATGACAGTTAAAAAAACAAACAAACAAAAAAAAAAACATGGATATGAAATCTTCATGTATGGAAAGGCGGCCAGGCTCTGACTGACTTGCTGCCCAAGGATTCCGTCAGCAGACAACCAGGAAACATGTACATGCATCAACATGTACTATATGCTCTGAGGTCAGATAGATAATTCTGTGAGGGACCTCAAGGGAATGTGTATTTCACATGTACGCAAAATTCAATTCTTCAGGTTAGTTCTGGCTAAACATACAGTATATCGCAATGTTTTCCTTTAAAACGACACGGATTGATTTTGAATATCAAGCATGAGATCAACCGTAATCAACAGAATATTAACAAAAGTCTTTGCAGATATACAGTATTTTTTTTATCAGGCCCCCTTCACACAGGCAAATATTTTGCCTGTGATTTGATTCTGTAATGAATATGCAACGGGGGTCTAAGAACAAGAGGAATGCGAAATTTCTGGGTGGAATGACAGAACCTCTCCATCATTAAATTCTGTTGATGCTGATTTGAGTGTAAAAGTGTCATTGGCCAGATGTCAAGACTCTCAGCCAAGTATGGTCATCAGACACTCAGCCATGAGAAGGTCATTGCTCATTAGATTCTATGTACTTTGTATTACTTTTTTCTAACAAGTATTGGCGCTGTACTTCCTTAGTTAACATTTATTATAAATCTCTATATCATGCCTGTTATGAAATACTGTATGAATCCCATTGGTAAAACGCTTCATAGCAGCCTGTTGTCTTCACCTAGGTTTTGTAGTTTACTGCAAGTATTTGTCCCCGTACTTCCTGTGTTTCAAAGTGGAAATAAAATCGCCTGTGATAAATTCTTAATACAACATAAACCATAAAAGTACATGACAGAAATATGACGATGTGAGCACCCCGAGGTTTTTCCTCAACACAGCACTCCCAAGAAAGAAATAGGCTGAGTCATGTCTTCGCCATGAACCTTGGACAGGCAAATATTTCATCCAAAGCACTATATCACTTAATCCAGGATCTCTTCCTTTTCTTTCACGTGTAGTTTCTGCATTATTGCTGTGTAGTCACGGCAGACGGATGTCCAGGCCAGCAGTTGCCATGGTTGCTCAGCTGCGGCAGAAATGATAATTGTTTTTCACCACAGCAGCGTATTAATTATTAAAACGCAGAGGGCATGAATGAGCTGCATGAGAAACAGGTGCGAGGTGCGACAGAATGAGGGTCGGTGGAAGGGAGTAGGTAGGGATGGGGGCAGGTTGTTCCTTTTTTACAGTTCAAATCCCATAGCAGCGTGCCACAGATGCTCCTGCAGCCTGCTCAGGGAGCTTGGGGGTAAGGTCTTCTCTAAGAATTCATCTCCAGAATTTGTCAGTAATGAAACAAGCTCATCAATGTGTAAACACTCCAAACCAAGGGGCAGAAAATTACAAAAAGTGCCCCTTGCCTTTATTTACTGCAAGATGCTTTGTACACCAAGAAGAACTACGCAAGTACATCCTTTCAATCGTTGACATGAAGTAAGGGGAGGGAGGAGAGGCCATGCCTCACCTGTCATTATGTCAAGAAGAAAATGTCAAACGAAAACATGAAATGTTACATTTGTCCAGTGATTTGCTATTGTTTTTAACCATAACCATGTGGGTGGCTTCCAATCAAATATTGAATAAGATACTCTGTAGGTTTAATATGTTTCTAATCTGTGAAGAAGCCAGTACCTCACCAGCCAGGAGCCTCACCATATATCACTTCCTCACTAAGTATGTATTGCAACTGAAATTCTCCTACATTCCGGTTAAAAATGCGGCGTTCCTCTTCCATGAAGCACAACACACACTAATGAGCACAGTAATCAATTTACCAGAATGTCAAGCAAATTATCTGTGGGGAAATCACTTATGCACTCACATAACCATAATTTCAGGACTGACAAATTACTATGATGTCTACACAGACACACCAAATAATGTGCAACACATTTATACCTGCATTTTCATTCCAATATTGTGAGTTCCAAAATGTTTGAGTTAAGTGCAAAAACCTACCTGCATGATATAACCCTCTCCCCAACCAGTGTAAAGTGCCCCTGCTACAGCTTTTAGTTTTTATTAATATTCATATCTCAAATGTTCTATTTATATTGTTGTACTATACTTATCCTGCGTTTTATTTTCTGACCCGTCTTTCCTTCCTCCAACCTGTCTTTCTTTCCACAGCGTTGACTGAGAGTTCCACAAAAAAACTTCCGATGCAACTGGACCGCGAGTCCATGAGCAACTGGCAAAAAAAAAAAAAAAAAATACCTTGTACCCTCAGTGTATGAGACTAAGGGGGAACCATGCCTTGTCATTTGTTTCTGTGGTCTTGCGACAAAAGGGACATGTACAAACAATCTGAGCAGCTTCCCCCATTACCTTGGTTGATTACTCCCTTCACACTTAATCCAGTATAGTCTGTGATATCAATTAGAGCAACTTTAATTAAGATCAAATGAGGGACCACATCAACTTAATTAAAGTCAATGAAGTAAATAGATCTGCTGATGGGACCAGGTTGTAAAAAAAAAAAGTAATAAAATAGGACACAGTTATCAGGTGAAAAGGCCTGTGATCCCATGCGTACAATAAATGTGACATTGTGAGGACAGGTGGGTGAGACTAAACCTGGAGTCTTCGCCTGTAGAGAAAAAACACAAATCTGTCCTTAAAGCAAAGAGGACGGCAAAGACGTTCCTCCAAACAGTTGCTTCTCATAAAGAGAGGCAATGCCGTCACAGATTTTAGGAAATCCAAATATAACAATGCAAGACATACTCCCAAATCACACCCATTCAAAGACGGAAGACATCTGTATCTATCTGTATCCGATGCCTTCCATACGACATAATTTTAGCCGTCAAATAGCATTACCTGCTCCCTGTTTGAGTGTTAAAGGTTGCTCACACCTGCACTAGACACTTTCGATTTTACTAGAGACAAAAAACCTCAAATCAACCAAAAAAACATTCTTGTAGTTGCCCCACAATTTATTTCAATTTCTTCCTTGACAAAACAAGACTGTGCATCATGTATTTCTGACATAGGAATACAAAACAATTATAATCATCACAGCTAATGAACTATCATATATTTTTCTCAAAATAATAAAGAATACAACAAAGGTTTGCGTGCAGGTCACCGGGGCGATGACAGATGTCGCACAGTCTGCAGCACTTAAATTACATTGGGGCATTCATGTACCTCCTTCACAATAAAGTTCCAAAGTGACATACAAACAATCGAAATGTGAAAACACAGTGCGGGTCAGTTTGCATGGGAGTTGAGGACTGCGCAAACAGGGTAAGACAGCCAGAGCCTACACTTATTGCACTAAAAAAATAGGACAAAGGCTGCACCTGTGCAACCCTTGTAACCCCCTGACAAAAAAGAAAAAAAATCCACAAAAGGCCATTGGTCAGCTGCAACAAAACGATTGCACAGCTGGTCGTGAATGAAGTCACATGTACAAAAACACCTCCAGCTCCCCTAAATTGCCGATGCAACCAATTGCCTGCTGGGCGTCCTAGCACCTTGACTCCACGTAGTCGTCGTCAGCTGGAGGCCTGGTTTTAACATTGTAGTTGAAATACTCATCATCTGAGTCCTGGAGAGGCAGACAGGCAATTAGTCAGCTTGAGTTACACAAGGACACAGACAGACCTGAATACGAACGGGAAAAGTGAAAAATCAATGCTCCATAAACCCTCCAGTCAGGTTGTCAGCTGTGTAAAATGCTCTCAGCAAACAGATCTTGCAGATGTGTGTCAGTAGGTTATTTGTGTAGTGACAGAGATGTGGTATAATGAAACACTGTGTACAGTACCATCAGACACAGCTCATAGCAAGAGGGCCTCTTCTCTTTGGTCCTTTGTTGGATGGGGAAATATTCCTCCCTGGTGCGGGTGGACAGAGAACAGCAGCCACAGTCAGTAATCAGAAAAACTGCATTGATCGCAGTCAGAAATGACAGCTTCTGGCAGTATTCAGGCAATGATATAACGGTTTTAAAAGAAAAATGGATACAACATGCACACACAATAAATACATAAAATGGCAGGTCGATGTACACGCAGTACACACAGAAACACACAGCGTGCATGTGCACGATCATTCTTATGCATTCAAAGACTGTCTTGGTTAGAACACGTCTGTGCTGCAGAAGTTCATTTAAGTTCACTTCAATTATGCATCAAAAGTTGCAGTATGTCCACCCACGTAAAAAGAAACAAACAAATAAGAAAAACATGTCTGTCATTCCTCACAATAGATTTATTTTCCTAACAAAGGAAGTAGGTCCTGTTATGTTGGATACAGCTTGTGGGAAACCAGCCGTTGATACAGAAATGTGGAGATGATTAACAAGAACAGCGCATCGGAAAGCCTCAAATCTCATGTCTGACTGAATGTCACTTTTTTGATAATTCACTGGCCAGTTCATCAGCGTTCAGCATCTTGGTTAAAAATCAATCCAAATATTTTGATATTTCATATATTCACTTCACTTGGTTTGCTCTTGCTCTATCATCAGTTTTCTTTAATGGTGTGCTGCAAACCAACACTGTTTGATTTATATCAGTGGGAAAGTCAATCAAGACTCCTGGCATCCACGTGACATCATAGCACAAGGTTAACCAAGAGTAAACTGCTGATTAAGGCCAAGGTTCACCAGTCTGTGTGCACTTCTGACAACTTGGCTGCAATTCCTAATGAATTAGCTCCACCCTGATTCATGATGCCTTTGCACTCGCCCAGAATTGAACCCTTAACTCAAACTTAAATTCTTCTTTAAACCTCGTAAACATTAGCAATAGAGGCAGATCTATAACTATCAAATCTGGCAATGACGATTATCAACCCATGGAGAACCATAAAAATGACGGATGAGTAAATCCACTGACCCCTCGGTGACCTCAATGGGCGACCTGTAGGTCTTTGATTGGATATGCTGCTCCTTGTGACAAAACATTCGTCCAATCAGAACCAGCGTGATGAGGCCAGAGGGGATGAGGACGAAAGTCAGGAGGAAGGCGACGTCGGTGATGCGGATGCGAGGTGCTGAGAAAAAGTGATGAGACACAAAGACTGACAACTTAATTTACCGCCGCACAACAGAGGATCAGAAATACGTTATTTGTTGTAGTTACAGTATTTCTCAACTGAGTCTGGCAACATGACCAGTGTTTTAATTGCTTTGATATTTTGCCACAATGTTAACAGCACAAAACAAACCTCTACAGCCAAACAAGTGTGACAGCAACTTGGCAACGCACTGTGAATTTATGCACTTTATTTAGGCACATTCATGTCAGCGAGTGAATAGGTCCTGTTTCTTTACATCTGCCATCCCCAGGCAACATAAGGCAACCGATTTTTTCTTGTGCCAAATTAAAATAATCTCAAATTGGAGAAAGTCAGAGACACAAGCAATATGAGGAAAAGGTTGGACTGTCTGTTCAGATTTAGCTGCTGCTATATCCCTTAAAAAAAATACTGATTTCTGCTTTTGCATGTTCACTGTTTTTGTTCACTGCCAATTGTGAGACATCCATTATTGACAGAAACAAGAACCTGTGGCAGGAGAGCAAGCCAGGTGAGAGGAAACGCATTGCTTACACCTATTATGCAGTGCACGCTCGGGCAAATTCATTAGCAAAGGCATAATGACAGCTTAGTTTCGAGTGCACCGCCATCAGTTATGCCAGTTCCATTCCAATTGCTTTGTTTACACAGTCACACTATTGAATACTGAAATTGGAGTGAAATCTAAGTGCATGTAAATATACACTCCGTTTGCCTCGTGTTTACCTTTTGGCACGACGGTGAGGACCGTGTGTGACGTTGGAGATCCATGGACGTCCGGTGGATTTCTGACCGAGCACGTGAAGGTCCCATTATCGTTGAGCGTGGTGTTTACTAGAGCGATAGAGACGTCTCCGCGCGCGGGGCTTCCCTTCCATAGGATGCGCTTACCAAACTGACCATCCGGGGGTAAGAACGCTCGGGAGGAGAAGTGGAAAAACTGCAGGGTAAGAAGGGGATAGCAGAGGGGGAAAATGGCACTGTGTTCAACACATCTGGCAGGTGGGAATACAGAAGATGAGAAACTGGAATCATTGTGGAACATATTGGGACAGGTTTAGGGTTACCTCACCCAAACACTAACCCTGCCACAGTTACAATAATTTTGTCTATTCAAAACTCAAAAAGGTCGACTGAGTGAGGGTTTCTACATTTGCCATGGGCTGCAGCCACAATTTTTTGAAAACAGACTTGACTGAGTTTCATTTATATTTGTACCAGGTGGCTCTTTCAATACTCAGAGGTGTTTCATTTGTGCATTACAATTCACTGCAGTGCCTGTTTAAGTGGCAGAAGTTGTCAATGCTCTTGCCTATCTACTGTAAACGGTCACGTTATGAAAATATTGACGGCAGCTTGGCAATACCTGACTATCTAGTTTTGACTTCCTTCCCTGAGTGCACTTTGAGGACAAACTTTGTGAGCCCCTACAATCAAAACCAAAGCACTCACACACGTTCCTTTTCATGAGTCAAGCTTGTAGCACCAAGGCTGAGCTCAGACTACACACATTCCTTTAGTTATTATTTGTCCATTTGCTGAAGTCTTTTGTGTAAAGGCGAAACACGCAGTTGTTTTATGTGTTTATATTCTTCTGTTTATAGAAACTCTCTTCTTCTTCCTTCTTTTCTTTCCTAACTACTTACACCGGAATGCAGCACCTTAGTTTCATTAGTCAATTCAATTGCTGTAATGACAATAAAAAATTCCTGATTCTGCCACCTCTCGATCGCCATTCCAAAAAATCCCTGTTGCAGACTTGCTGTAGCCAATAGTGTTTTGGACTCAATACCAATGATCTCAAAATCTCAGAAAATCATCATCCTAAAAGAAGCGTTGCTTAAAATGCAACCGTTCAAAATCTGTCACAAAAATCAACATCATTCACCCGCATATGATACTTTGTCCAATGTAGGCAAACAGTGTTTTCCTGTTGTGTACGGAGGAGAGCATTAATTCTATTAAGGATTTTATGTGTGATCTTGGAGTTTGCTTGCTTTCTGTGACTAGGGACATAAACATTTGTGCCACAGGGAGTGTTTCAGTCTCTCTCACTGGAAAAAAACTGCCAGTATACAATATTTAACCAATTCTTGATCAGGACTGAGTAGCAGCTCAGTATTACTCGGCTAATATTGAGGTTTATTTTCACAGGGTGCTGCTTCATATTTGGGCCGAGGACAGAGTCCCGCAATCCTGAGAGGGTGGTGGACACATGAAGGAAAGAGCTTTTTCTTGGATCTCTTTCATTTATATGCCTTAAAAAGTCTCCAACAGCAGCCTCCTGCAAAATCCACTTTCCGTATACACACAGTCGAAAAGTGTAATGACAGCAGTACAGAGGTACTCATGACACAAAAGAGGTCAGTATCTTGTAATTTCAGTCTCTACCTGGAGGAGCTGTTATCTATCATTAATAAGCACAGTGATGTCCCTGTGATTAGTCTGATATTGACAATATAAATCACACGTGAAAATTAATATGAAATCAATCGATTACTCGTTGGCTATAGGGGGCAGAGGAAACCAGGAGAAGGCTGAGCAATACACGTAACTCAATCTGAGGTCCCTCTAATATGCATTGTAATGCACAAAATCAATACGAGATAGTACCAATGTACCCTTGAGCAGGGAGTGGTCTAAAGCGGGGTGTGTGCATGTGTGCGTGTGTGTGTGTGCGTGCGTGTGCGTACAGAAAAAACTGTTTAAAGTGGTTGAAAACGTTTTGCTACATAAGGAGGTTGTTCATGACTCAGGGCTCCATGACCAAGATTTAGACTCTGATCTGAAGCATTTGTCGCTATGGTGACAAAGTGGGTGGCATTGAGTTTCCATTCAAGACTGGAGGGTTTAATTTGCAGACGTTTACATCAAACATGTAGTATACCTACAAAATCTTGTCTCCGGGACAGCCACCTTCTGTAAAACCAACCACCAACAGAAAAAATTAACGGCCCAGCCCATCTAGGCATAATTCCTGTGGTACAAATAGTATATTTGATGAACATTGACGTTGTTTACCACCTTATTTGAAAGAGGAGAGACATGACAAATGACAGATTTGCATCACAGTGGTCAATACTGAGCCTCCCCAGACCTCAGGGTAAAGCATCCTCCTCTTCCCATCCCCCTTCATCTCTTTGCGAGTCATATGCGGCACCATCTCAGCTGCTCCTGCGTCACCGACCCACAATTGCCAGTACCAGACAATCCATGACAAAATCCACGCCATTCAAGTGATGACATCACACGCTGAGTGTTTCACAGGGATATGGTTGTCTCCACTTATTAGAAAGTCTACGGCAATGATGAAGTGAACAATGCTGTACAATGCTGTGTGTGGGTCAATACTGGCTCCCTCCTGATGAAAAGGCTAAAGCTTTTTGGCTGCTGGCTTTGTGCTAATCCACAACGAACATCTCGCACTGTCTGACCTCCTAAAATCTGGTGGGTGGGGCTGCCTGGCAGAAGTAGGAGTAGAAATGCGTGCATTACAAATAAGTGTAAGACAAAGAGCAGATAATCGGTCTGGCTGCATATCAAACTGGTTTTCATTTTACATCTGCCAAGAATGTCGGGAATTTATTCATTGTTACTTCCAATTACGACCCAGTGTTTCCAATACAAATCTCTTAATATGGATCATAGATAAGGATGTAGAGGCTGTAACTGCTGTTGTCACTACAAGCACTGACAGCAGTTACAAACTAATTAAAAAAAACACATCAAACATTAAAACTATCAAACATTAAAACAAACCGGTCTCAGCAATTGTTCTCTTACACAGGAGCATCATTGTGGAATTTTTCAATTTGAGGAATAAGATCAGCATCACATCGGCATCACCTGCTCCGTGACCGCAGAGTAGAGAGCAGTTATCGATCTCACTTTGAAATGGATCCAACAGCTTTACACAGTTATTGGGTAATAGAACAAAAATAGTGCAGTAAAGCGAGACAGTGGTGAACACAGCCCCACGTTTCCATTTGGCAAACGTAAAGAGAGTATAAAAATTCACACTGTCAGCAACAATATAGAGTGGTACATTGATGTACTCGCCATCCAACATACAAGTCCTGAGATAAGAGGCGTCTCGCGATCCATATTTTGGTTCGAAATAAGACCGGAAAAGGCCCCACTTGAATATAAGCCGCAGCTTTTCATGTTTCAATATGAAGTATTTACACAGAAAGACAATACACGGAAGGTTTTCTTGAACAAAGTTTCAATTTGGGACATGTTTTTTTTTTTTTTTTCAAACGATGCCTGATAATCAGCACTGTGACATTAACATAACACCGACAAGACAGTAACATGTCTGGTTACAAAATAACACAGAGCACCAACACAAAGGTCATCTGCTTTTATGTCCTCTCAAAGCCTTCCTGCTGTCGTCTCCAACCTCTCACCAATGATTCATTGATGCAAAACTTGTGCTCAGTCTCTCTGTCTCCCCTCTCTGTTTATCTGACTTTTACGCTTCCCGCTACACTGTCCCCTGGTGGCCGTTAACCAATAGAAATCCACAAATGACCAACACGAGTGTGTAAGCCGCAGGGATCACAGCGTGAGAAAGAAGTAACAAATTTTACAGTATTCATGCAAAGGTTAAGATTGCATATCTATTGATGAATTAAAAACATGTTTTGTTTTTTTTTTAAACTGAGTGAGGTTTGAGAGGTTTACGAGGCCGGATGGGATGCAAATTAGTTTGGTCATTTCCCATAGAAAGACATATATTGACTTATGAGCTCTTTCACTGAAAGAATTTGACGCATATCTCAAGGTATTACTGTATACTACTTGTTTTAAAAGCTTCCCACATGCAGTCCAGATGGCAAGATATCAAATGGAGTTGCTTTAATCCAAAGACATAAAATGCCAGAAGTTGGATCACAACTGTTGATATAATAGTCTGGATGGTCCACAAATACTAAAAATACTCTGCAACATTCGATAAAAATTTTGAAATTTACAAGATCCAAGTCTATGAAAAAGTCTGGTGTTAAAAGCAGAAAAATGTAATTCAAAAAATAAATCCAATTCTTTTTTAATTCCAAAGTATTATTATGGCTGGAGTGAATCCTCCTCAAGAAGGGTAAATTATAAATCCAAGCAATATAATTAAGCTGAGTTAAGCACTTTCACCTATTGAGATTTACCATATTTCCCGGAGTTAAAGTCACATATGAATAAAAATGTCCCCGCAAAGAAATCCTTCTGTGCAGATTATTTGCAGAAAGTGTCACAGCTAGGCAAGGACACAGACACAGGTTTAATCAAAAAGTCTTAAATGTCTGTTCTACAGAAAACAAAGTTCATGGACTGACAAGGCTATAAATTGAACTCTAACAAACCAGAGGTTAGGAGTAAACTATCAAACTGAAAATCACTCCTGCTACAAAAGAAACAAAACCCAACAGAGTGTGCTACCCCATACAGTAAAGTGAAAATCTCTCCTGCTAGAGGACACAAAAACCGACTGACAATATACGCAAAACAGTAAACTGAGATTCACTCCCTCTACAGAGTAAACCAAAACCGACGGGAAACAAGAGGAGAGTTACTTTTCATACACAACAGGAAATTATAAGACAAGACATAGAAAGAGACGAAACTTCAACTTAACCTCCCCGCGGTTCGACCACCAGTAGTACAATATGCAGCCAAAAACATTTGTCTAGCAGCAGAGAGAAAGTCTAGAGTGAGTCAGAGGTATGTGAGGATAAAGCAGAGAATATTCTCATTTCAATTAAGAAAACAAAAAAGCTGATCACGCCTTAAAAGCTAGATGGCCACAGCTAGAGGACCAAGTTCACAAATGGAAGCTCGAACAGCTGTCAATAGATGCTCTTCAATAGTGCAGTTGTGTCTCCAAGTCCAGGTAATTGCAAAGGAGATGAATATAAATTACTCTGACAGAGGACCATCGCAGTGCTACTACTTAATGCAATGCAACTGCCTCTCTATCAGAGCAAGGACAATTCTAATCTATTTTTATCATTATAGCTTATCTTTCAAGATGAAATGTCTGCTCTTGGTCGTGAATTTTGTAAAATAAATATCGTCCAGTGCTACTTATATATGTTTTATCTTCATTGTTATGTATTTTGTGGTTGATGCGGCTATATTCTAGGGCGATTTATATTCTGAAAAGTACGGTATCACTGATAACTACAAAATGTCACATGAAGACTTTTGATATGGCACAATTTCACTTACAAACCCTTTCAAATGGCTACAACAATGTTATCCAAGTCAAAAACAGCATCAAATAAAATGTGTGGCAAGCCAAAAGAATCACCTGAACAGCTGCTGTTGGCCTAATGGTTTCCAAGTCTGGTGGGGTTTGAATATTTGAGTATATCTCAGGCAAGATAAGGATTTTCTCTAAAATGTAAATGTTTCATTCACATCTGATTATCCAGAGAGTGCTTGAACAAAACAAGCTATGTTTTAACCAGAAATGCTACGCTAGCTTGTCAGGGCAGGCTAGCAGCGGTGACCAAAACAAACCCATTTGACAAGATGGACTTCTTAGAGGTACAATTGACAGAATTCATTCTCTTCATGACTGCAGTAACTGTGCATGCTAATGGACTGAAGCAAATGTTGCTGCAACAGTGGCAGGGCAACAAAGATTTCTGATAGAGCTTTTCACATGCTTATTCATGGGTTTTCTCTGGTTGATGTACAACCAGGGACAGACAGGGCAATAAACCAGCAAAAATTGCTGATGAAATTGGATGGAAAGTAAATAAAGTCTTTGTAAAGGTGAGCTATAGCTCTATCCATGGGCTAAAATTGAGAAATGACTGTTGGTGATTTATCTGCGATCTGAGGTGGGATATGAGAGCAGGGCTCAGGTAGCTGGCACATCTGACTGACGGGTATTATGATGCAAAGAGATGGTTTGCTGCGTGCGTCATAAGTGTCATCACATCCTCAGTGTCCTAAGCACCAGCACCAAAGTTCCTGAGCTCCCTCCACGCACACACACTCAAAGACCAGACTACTGCAACTTAATGACTAAACCAACAGCACTCTGCATCGGCCCGGCCGCAAAACATTAGTCTCCACTTATCACTGAGTGCTCCTATAGGAAATGGTGGTGTGCAATTGCAAATACCGCACTCTATAGATCCTCTAGCTCCAAATGCGATTACACATGACCACACTCGAAGGCTATTTTCAAGTCCAAATGGAACTGCTTACATTTTGTGGTAGATTTTAGTGGATTGGTCACTGAAACTGAACCAAGAATGAGCCTGGTTAGAGGACTGAGTGCAGTTATGGGTTGCGATACATACATCTGCATGCAATCTGGGCACGACCACAAAACCACAGCAGAGTGAGAGCATTAGGGGCTCTGTCAGACTGGGTTTCCTCTGCATGTATGCAAAAGCATATAATTTGCAACTTAGAAGAGATTGGGCATGATATTGTCAGCAGGTGTAGCACCACGGCCAAGACCTGCCATGAAACTGAATCACTGTATGGAACGATGTGACTCTCCAAGCTTGCTGGGCATCTCAGATAAAAATAGTCAATGTGCAAATTAAGAGTAATTGCCCTGAGTGCGTGTTGAGCCTGACCACAGAAATTGTATACTTTGTGCAAAACAATACCGAGCATCTGTCAGGTCCTCATATTAACATGCAAACAACTACAAATTGTGCATATGCTCCTTTGTGTTCTTGTAACAGAGAAAACAGTGCATATTGTAATATTGTATGCTGTATGTAGCAACACTGGTGAAAAGAAGGAAAAGCAAAGCAAAACCTCAATGATCCAAGTGGTGAGAGATTTTTCCAAATCAATACTGCGGGAACATAATATTGCTATTGATCGTTAAAGCTGTGTATTGCATAAGTAAACACAAAGCACAACAACATCATCAACATTCTATTCAACAAGTAGCAAATGAATAAAGGTAATGGTGTGTTTTGTTAGGGTTAATGCAAGAGGGTTGCATGCGTCAGGTTTTGACAGGTTTGGAAGGCAGACCAACACTTACAGTGTGTGGCGATCCCCCACTCTGTGGCCTGTAAGACCAGTCAACAGACATCTTGCTGGTGGGTGTGCTGGTGGAGGTAAAAGTGCAGGACAATGTGACAGTGTCCCCTTTAGATGCATGCAGCTCTGCTGGGGTTGTCACAGTGATGGAGGACACTGACGACACACCTGGAGAAGAGACGTTGAAGTAATGACAGGGGAGAGGAAGTGGAAAGGGGTCACAAATGATGACAGGTCAAATTACACCAGACCAGGACAAAGGAGGATGAGGAATGAAGTGCACTGGCAATTTAATTTCTAAACATCTACAGGGATGTGAACCTCATTTAAAAAAAGGCATTACTGCCCTCAAACGGCAGCTTATTGACGTCGCAATGCGCAACGCCAGAGCCGTGCCTGTGTCTCTCCAGATGGTTTAAACCGTTATTATTTTAGACTGCACGCCAAGGGAGCACTGACACGGCTAGAGATATTTATGAGCCAGTCCACGGTAGCCAAGAACAAAAACTGAACAGAGGGCCCATCTTGAGGGAGATATGTCATATCCTCAACTTAATTGGTAGAGGGCTTTCATTAGATAAATCCTTTCAATAAGCCAAGGTCTCCTCTGACTTCCATAACAACTCAGGAGAGATTCAAAGGTGCAGAGTGCTAAGAGCAAGAGACCATGACAATGTACATAAACAATCTTGGAAATGAACGCCCACCCGCATTACCTTGTTCTTTCTTATTTGAATTTATTTCCACCAAGTGCAAGCACTATGCTTTGTCAGACAAATGTTATTCCAGTCATTATGGAAGATTTATTGTGTTGCACCAGCACATTGGTCCTTTCAATAAACAGCAGCATGTACTTAAGGTAGCAATTTTACATACAAGGTCAATTTATTCGAGTTTGAGGGGAACACAAAATGTGAAACATCCCGTTTTTGGCAACATTGAAGTCATCCATTTCACCATTCTGGGCACAAGTAAAACAAGTACTCTACAAAGGTCGGCTGCCTTTTTCATTGTCTCTTCCTATAGAACATGAAACCAATTGAAAACCATTGTTAAATGTCTGACTAATTAGTGTCACAGTTCGTTCCATTAAAGCCACACACAAATGACAACTGAATGTTTGATCCATCACTTCGATCCAGACTAATGTCTTGTTGGTCAACAACATGAATGCATGAATGAAAGCTGAGATCTCAGTCGACAGCTTTACAAGCTTTGCAAAACAAGACCACCATCAACACGTCTACACAATGTAGCCACACTGTTTTCGCTCTATGAAGTGCTATGATGTGTATCTTTAATACTGCTGGCAGAATCAAACATTGCAGATTGCAGAATGTTACAGGCCTGTACATGTGCTTGCTGTATGTACAGTATGTATGTGTGTATGCACTGAATGTTTGCGTGGGCATGCCTGTATAGGCCTGTGAATTCAATAATTCAAAATGTTTAAAATGCCTTACGATAGTAAAGGGCAGAAAGTCTATCATCAGCCAGCGTCCATTACTCTGAACAGGAAAACAATACATATTTTCACTGCATTTGTAGCTCTGGAGTAAGAGATCGTCTCTGTACCAATCTTGTTCAAAATAAATGAATTAAATGAAATATAAAAGTTATGCCAACATTTATATATTTCACCAAGAACATTGCGTTATCTTGTGCGGCTGTTGACAAACAAATGCATAGTTAGATGTCATCACAGATTTCATTTTTACATCATTTTACAATCGGTCCGCAACGCGAAATTCATCTATCATCTACGGAAAAGGTGTCTCTTGGACCATTGCGAGGACACGCTAGACACCACCCTCCCCATCCTCACTTTTACACCTGCGGTAAAGTCCTCAAGTGAGTCGCTAGTAAAAGCCGACGCCATGTTTGAGATGATCCGTGATACGAAAGTACAACGAGGCGCCCTAGAACCCTCGGGCCCGTGGCTCTGCCAGAGCTGCTCCTTCGTCATGATTATGGCCCTTTCCCCTGAGCATTCAGGCACCATCCCGACTTATGGGGTAGTCGCCCCTCAAAGCCGCAGGAGACGAAATGAAGCAAAATAAAACCACTCCAATCACCGCTTAAGGTGGAATTTACACCGTGTCGGCAAGGGGACAGTGGTGCACTTACTGACTTCGTCCACGTTTTCATCCAGGAGAGACGTTTCGTTTTTAAGGAATGTTGATATTTATGTGTCCGTTGAAACTGAGATAGTTTAGGGCGTTTAAGTGTGAAATATTTCTGCAGTAAAGAAAAAGGTGGGCAGTCGCTTTAGGCTTGGATTTATGAAGTTGGGAGCAACTACGACCTCAAACATACCGCGTAGAGTTGTAAGCTGAGACTGCCCATTACGTGAACAGAGTGAAGAGAAATCGCCGATCCTAGCGTGTCCTTCCACACAATTACGGTTTCTGACGAGTACAGTCAATGTATTAACAACCAATGAAACATAAATGGTAATAAATCGCACCTTCACACCCGTCCATTGACGCGGTAATGCTGAGGAGCGTAGGTGAGGCCTGTTTACTTACCGAAACACGACAGCCAATACAGCAACAAAACCACATTCAAAGTCGTATTCCCGGGGCGCAGTCGGATCATTTTTGAAGTGAAAACTGGAAGACGACCCATACCGACGGAAAGAAAATATTACGTCAAAACGTGGATGCCTCTCCTCCCATGGTCCGTCCTTTTCATGACTCAGTCTCTCCCTGCGATCCACAGCGCTGTACCTGCTAAACAGGTGGATCAGGAAGTGGAACCACTGCTGGAGTAGCGAACACTACAAACAACAAGCCACTTGAAATGATCACTCCATTAACATACTTAACCTCAAATTAAAAGACACGACCAAACCTGTTGACGGATCGACACATCTCAACACGTGGCCAAGGTGATTCACGTGTGACATGTGACGTGTTGGAGTCCATTGTGAACCCGACGATAATCCCATTGAGGATAATTCTGATTTAAGTGAAAAGTTGAGGAGGGTTTGATTGTCTTGCATCTTCTGCCCCCAGATGACCTCTTCATTTCCTGATCTCCTGATGCTTCATCTCTCTTATCTCTGCTGCTAGAATCTCTGCCGCTCCGCCAGGGATCAGTCTGTTATTTCCAAGTTTATTCCTCCATCACTCATCCCCCCCAGCTTCCCCAGATATACTGCCTTAAATGTCTGCAATTATCTCTAATGGAGACTGTATTTGTTTTTTTTTCCAGCCATTGCTCCAGTTTGACGTGGATGTGATGATTTAGCTCTCTTCGTAATTGTGCAAAGTGCTTTGAAGTCTTTCATGGCTCTTTTTCGAGCGAGTCAGTTACATGCTAATATCCATATCCAGTTACATGCTAATATCCATATTGGCCAGTGTGAGGCTTTCCCTAAATTTTGGCAACAAGAGACTGGAGGCTGTGTGCCACAACACATTCAGTGTTTTTTCAGAGAAACTACATTGAAAACACTTTCTCATGTGTGTCAGGAGAGAAAAATGAGTTCAAGCTTTGCTCCAATCTTGATCTGAGCCAGAATGAGTCTCACGGGAAAATATATCTTCTCAAAAAGGGCATTTCAGGGGAAACGTGAAAAATGTAATGAAGTAACAACAGAAAAAAATGACCAGATCGTTTTCAATAATGGAAGGTAGGTAGGTAGGTAGGTAGGTACTGTAGGTAGGTGCTTTCTTGATCTATTGATATGGAGATTAAGGAAATGAAAGGCCAAAAATGTTGCGTTTTGGCAGAGATCTACATCGGTTTGTGTTTTAATGCATTTTTTTACAAGTCAAGGTCAAGGGGATTCACAAAACTGCCATTATAGGTTTGTGTTCTTGTGTCGACTCTGAATGAGTGGATACTGCACGTGCATAGAAATGTTCGGCCACAAGTGGTCGCTCACAATTGCCCCAAAGTTTACAATGTTTACATATTTCACACAGTACAGAATTGCCGTAGACTATATCTTTCACACAATGGGGACAAAAGTAACAATAACACCCAACATTGTAACAATAACATCCAGCAGTTCCCAGGTTGGGCAGGAATTCTATCTCTTTCTTGGAACCGAGGCTTGGACAAAAGTCCTCATCTGGGATCGGGGACAAATTAGGTGTTCCTCAAAAGTTGTTATGCAATTCCTCAATCCCCCATTGTAAACCTGCCTGAGATTTCTAGAAAAACTTACCTGGGCTTTTTCTCAGACACAGCTCATTATTGCGCGCTGCATTGTGTGCGAATACAGAACTCTCTGTAGGGCCCCCGCTAATCTGGGATCAGTTTCGGGTAAAATCGTCACAGTGAATGGCCCCCCTACTTGGCAGTGCAGCTTCGCTGGCGACATTACTCAACAGGGGTACTGTTCTTCTGTTGTTAACGTTGGTGGGAAAGAATCAAGGTGATTTAAATCGGAGGGGCCAGATGGTATGTAGCTATTGTCCTTCAGACAAAAACATGATGGGCCTCCCAGACATCTCGTCACTTTTTATGCACTGCATGTATGGTTTTGAATGCGAGATGAAAGATGCTGACAGCCACGGGTCAATATCCATGTTATTTTAAGGTCTCGGGTGTGGAGATGTGTAGATATTTTGTCAGACATAATGTTAATGTGGCTGGATTTCAGCGAAAAGCGAGCATGCGCATGTGAGTATTACTCCAAGCTTCATGACTATGATGAATATCAATCTAATGCTGAGGCTTCTAGTTACATTCCAGTAGAATGACTTGTTTTCTCCTGCTGCTGCCAGGCCCAGGTTTGAATTTGTGTGTCTGTGTGTGTCCGTGTCTGTGGGTCTGTGGGTGTGTGTTGACGTATACTACCATGCTTCATTATCGTGCCAAATGCATCCCATCTACAGGTGAAGAATGCATACTGCAGTGCGACAGACTGGAACAGAGGGTAGGTTGAGAGAGAGAAGCAGAGATGGAGGTGAGGGAGTGGACACATTATTTACATTTTCATTTTTGAAGTCTTGCATTTTGTTATAAAAGGAAATCTTGTTTGTGGGAGATAATGGCTCATTAAAATGGGGGACACTGCATGAGAGGACAAATAAGGAACACCTGCCCCAATGCTCTCCATCACATAATCAGCTGTTACTCATTTATCTGTCCGCTCATGCAGATGGCCACTACAGCCCGTGGATATTCTGTGTAATATGGGCTGTTAGCACTGTCAGGGGTTAATCGCATTTTGATTGAGGTCAGACCTTAATGTCTACATTTCTTTAATGGCAATTAAAGGTAGTACTACTTTGTTCCTGCTACACACCCTTAGTTTGCTCCTGAAAACATGCAGTGGATTTTAGAGCTGCATTGTTGAAGTAGACTGTAATAGGGCATGACATGACATGACACTTGCTTTAAAGCGATTGCTGTAAAATGAGGGATAATAGGGTACTTTTTGTTTTGAGGTTTTTCTTCCCCCAATCCAAAGATTGAAGAGAGGAGTACCAGAACAAGTATTGCAGCTAATTTATGTAAGAGAAAAGGCCCACACATGCTGGCTGATCTCTGAACACTCCAATTCAGCGCAGCCTTGGAGATGAGTGGAGATTAGGCTAGAAATGGTCATCATTTAGTGTGTTAATAATTCATATCTAGCCTCCCCCGATGCCTACATGTAATCATTTATCTGGGAAAAGTAGATTTGTTTCCCTCTCTCTCTCTCTCTCCAGCTATTACCAATTTCCTCCTTTTTCGAGTTATTTTTGCCCTTTTGTGAACCCATGCTCTCTCCTAACTCTCTCTCTCTCTCTCTCAAACACACACATACACACATACACACAATCTCTGTCAGTCAGTAACCAGAGTCCTATCCCAATAGAGATACACTTTGATCAGTGAACAAACAGATGCGCACGCTCGTACATGCACGCAAGCACACACACACGCAAAGTCAAACCATAACACATGCTAACATATTCCTCAGCATGCACAAGTTTGTCTGCTCGTTGCTTCACTGAAACAATGCACATGATTATCAATAAACAACAACCGACAACCAACCTCTATCCGCTGCGGAGGAAGTTTTGCATTAAAGATAATGATGCATAATAAATGACAGATAACAACATTAGTCTCTTACATAATAGATGAGTGATATCAAATCACATCAAGTCAAGTTGTGTGTGATTTATTAAATTTTTTCACAGGCAAACACATCTACACCAGGTCACCTTTAAATTGAAGGTGATGCAAAAAAAATGTACAGTGAGTAAAAAAGTAAAAATCTGAAGTTATTCTTTTTATTACAAAATCACTTTATAAAATCTCTATAACAAATACATACACAGATATTTTTAAGACTGAATAAAATACTTCTGGCATATCTAAAAACATAAAGGAACGAGTCCTGGAAAGAAAAGGTGTCCTCACTATTACATCAAATACAGGCATTTCATTCAATTAATTTGTGTTAGTAGCTTGTGCAGTTGTGGGTGAAAAAAGGGCTGTCAAGAAAGGAAAAGTCAAGTCAATTTGATTTGTATGGTGCCAAATCATAACGGACGTTATCTCAAGGCGCTTTCCAAGATGGAGCAGGTATTGCTCCTCAACATCATCGGAAAAAACAGGGTTTTCAGATCTGACTGTACACTTATGCACTCCAGGCTGTCTGTGCACGTGGCTGATTGTTCATTAATGAAATATTTGTCTTGCACACCAATAACAGCAGCTCACATTTCTGTCTTTCATTTTAGACATCAATTAGGAAATAAGTGTCTCAGACAACTGATGGACAATAAAACTGCTCTTGCTGAGTGTCAGTGTTCTTTTTATCATGCCGTGAAACGTGGAGTGTACATGTGACGGTGTGGTCTCACATGGTCTTAAACGCACTCTACCCTCACCTATCTTCATTTCTTCAGTTTTCTGTGCTAATTCCTGGTATAATGGTATAAATGTTGTGCAAGCGTGGATGAAACAATTCTACAATTTGTTTCGCACAACTATGCACAGTTGATGGGTAATCATGTTTCATGTAATGAGTTACTGAAACATTGACAGATTGTGAAATCTGCCATCTCACTATCATTCAGTGTAAACAGATAATTACATTTGCTTGAGGTGTTCCAAACATCTCATATGAATCAATCTGGTGCCAGCATTGAATCACATCAAGAAAACTGTCATAGCCAAATGCTGAATTTGCCATTGATGTTGATATCAAGAGACACAGCGCAATGATATTCACATTGTGGGAGCAGGACAGCTGAGCAGGAGAGCAGAGGGCTCCAGTTTTTGCATCTGTGTTTCGTAACGTGCTGTCAAATCACCATGAGGTTCACTCAGAACTGCTTTTGTTGTGATGCTGAAACCACGAGCGACTCATAGGGCTGCAGACCACGTCCGATTTCTCAAACCTGATAACTGTTGGTTGGCACAATGTACTAAAGTGCAAATTACCTGGACTGACACATATAATCAAACCTCAGCTTCACCGAAAGTATTCATCTGTAAATGCATTTCAGGGACAGCAACATAATAGTGACTTATCCTTGCTTACAAGCCAATAGCCTGATGTCAGTTGCATCTGATAAGTGATTTTGGTATTGACTTCCTGACCTGCACATCACATGGTCCATGTCTGCAGCAAAAGACAGCTATTGAACAGGAATTGATGTTCTGTCCGCTCAGGCCGTTATCAAGCCCAGAATCACAATTACAATGTATTAACACTTCTCAGCTAGTGGCACCTGACACAAAGTTCTCATTCCCAAACTCCTTCTCCTACTGAGATGGGGATGATTTGAAGCCACTATGAACCACACAAAAGCTGAATCAATGTCCGAGCATGTTAAAAATCAAGCTCTCTTTCAATTTCCCTCACATACCTGAAAAATATGTGTGCAACAGTCACTTCCACCTAGTACAGCCGTGTACCCTCGCGGGTCCATATGCGCCAAAAGGCACCTCTGCAGCCATGATGCTACCTGTATGGACATTTCGGTCCCTCCATCCTTAACTCCTCAATCAGAGTCGGCGTCGTCCTCTTCGTCTGAGCTCCTCTCCTCCTCTGAGGAGGAACTGGAGTCTTTGGTACTGGCGTCTGAGATCATGCCATCGGAACTGTCAATCTCTATGGACGTCTGAGACACGTAGAGGTGGATGGCCTTCGCTGGGTGGCTGGTACACACGCGCACACACGGGGGACAAGGAGACACATTCAAGGGGAGAAATGGGGGTTACATGCACACGCACGCAATAATATGCGTGGATGACACATTCATGAATGATACAAGAGACAAGTGCGTCCACACGCATGTCACATAGGACAAAGGCAGGCACACGACAGGGACATACCAGTGGGGACGATGGGTTAGTATAAGAGGCAGCATCCCAAGAGTGAAGTTGAACCTGCAAGTGCAGCTTCTTGAAAGGGTACAACTAGTTTCTTGTTTAACAAATCCATGAGAGCTGAGTGTTAATCTGATTAACTAATAAAAGCTTTGTTTTTGGTTTTTCTTTGAGAGGTTTGGAATTTGAAGCCTGGCACCAGTGATTCGGTTCGTTCAATGTGTTTAAAAGTGGAGCCACCTTGTGACAGACAGATCTGAAAACCCAGCAAAAAAGCGAAGACATCCCACGGATGTTTTTGCCCTCAAAAAAGCATATTGTTCAAAACAGACAAATGTAAGACAAAAAAAGTCAGTTGAACGCTGTGGAGTTGTTGGTGTTTTGTTGCAGGCATTCAATGCAAATTATGTTCCAATTCAAGTGTTGCAATTGTCTGTTTCCAACAAGTTCACCTCATGTCACACCTCTGATCATTTGACAGTATTAGCAAATATATCTGTGGGTGTCACCAAATCGACCTAACCGCAGCAGTGCATCTGCTGAGAAAGACAGCGATACAAACTCGGCAGCCCTTAGCAAAAAATGAATTAACATTGACACCAGCAGAATTCTGCAGATCCATTAAAACTGCAATTAGATGGAGTCAGTCCGCTATCATGTCCGTTTTTTAAGAGGGGTTTTTTGTTGGTTCCGTAGCATGTTTTGGACATATCCAATTTGCGTTGCATCTGGAATGTAACGAAAACGAGCAATATTTGATGCCAGATGAGGTAAGAAATCGAAGCATTGTGCTGGTGCTTGATGTTTGTAGTGTATGTGAGGTGGAGAAATGAGCAGTAGAAGCACACCATCTGCTGCTGGGTCATTAAGACGTTCGCTCTAAACAGGAAATGTGTTTGGAAGCCCATTTAGCTAAACAGGAAAAGATGAACAGATAATACAGGTTTGTGTTTCCAGTAAGGCACATTGTGACGTCATCATAGATGGTGCTGGTTCCAGTTTGCTAAAGCAAGCTTAGGTATATACAGCATTCTATATAGCAGCACGCATCCATATTGCAACTGAAGCATTGCGTCAACTGCACCAAATCTGAGCTCCAAAGACCAACTGAGTGGGGAGTAGGAAATAGGAGAGAAGTATCCAGTAGGAAACTGCACTTAAAAAGAGTCCAAGGCCCTCGAGAAGGAGCACCACATGCCCGCATCCCCAGTGTTAGTCTCCTCTTCTTTCCCTCCCTTCTTCCTTATTTCTCTCTTATTTTTTTCCTTGCCTTACCACACTGTAGGATCCTTCCTCACTTTGCGAGGAGCCTCCTCGCTCGGCTCCTGCATCTGCATCTGCCGCTTCCTCCTGTATCTCCTGCAGGACATGATGATGACGAGGACGATCACCACGAAAGCAATGCCACCGCCAATGCCCAGCACCATGACAAGAAGATCGGAGAAGGACGCTGCAGATCGGCAGGAATATGAGGAAAGTGTGTTAAACAACAAGTGTGTCATATCCTCAATTCTAAACAAAGGGCAGATTGAGTTTACTGTTAACCAATGTTAATCAGGCTGTTACTGGCTTATTAACAAGAAGACGGACACAGCACTGACCTGTGGTAACAACGCTAAGCCGCAGCACGCCGGTATTGCCGTGAGCATCTGGTGGATTCTTGACTTGGCACGTGAAGGTGCCGTTATAGATGAACTTGACTTGGTGAAGTATGATGGAGGCGTCACGGCCCATGACGTCGCCAGCCCATGAGACTCGTTTCCGGAAGCGGCCTTCTGTGGATGGGTACGGTTTCAGATGGTAGTACAGGACCTGGTGGGAGAAGGTCACCGGTTGGTGGATTCAATGGGAGGACAGATGACAAACACGTCTTTCGAATATCTGTGGTGCACTTGCAGGCGGGCACACGCAACATTGTTAAGAATTTGACAAGATAGTTTTAGAGTACTCTATCTAGTGGCAAAAGTATACTACTGCAGCTAAACTGGCATAAGGACTGCAGTATTTGCCATTAGAGTAATTCCTAACCTATTGTGGATGTTAGGTTCAAGAGCCTCCGATAGGTGAAAATCCGCAAAGTAGAGACAAACCTGTTCAAAGTGAATCATGAGGATACGGTAATGTGTTTCTGTATTTTTTCACATTGAGAGCATACAGGACTGCATTAGAGGGGCTTCAATGAGGTAACAATTTAACACAAAAAGCTGAAATAATAATAATAGATAATAATAATAACACCACCCAGGTTAAAATGCTGCAGATGCCTACACAGAGGGTGAACAGGATGCGAAAAGCTATGTTGCAGGTACTGTACTGTATTTTTTGTATTTCTTTTTATCAATGTCTGGAGTACACTGCAATACTGTATTTGTATTTCTAATCATTCACTAATTAGTATTGGGGAAAAAAGGATGGTAAAAGCTTTTTGTCCAGCAGAAATCATCCACTTTTACAAAATTGGCTGCAGAAACCCGCAATGTACAGAGGAAATCGTAACATAAATTCACATCTAACATTTATAAAATTCCACAATATACTGAGACCGCAATAGGTGCACTGAGACATAGCCAGGGATTACTGTATTGTGATTAACGATTGTATTTAGGAGCTGGACATTGTTTGAGTTTAACAACATTGCGGAGTGCACTCCCACACACGCGCACACACGTACGCACACTTACTGATTCCTCATGGCCAAGTCCGAGGGGCCTGAAAGTCCACGAGACGGTGAAGGAGGTAGGGTTGATGGTGGCCCAACTGTGGAACGTGCACTTGAGACGGGCGTCTGTGCCATTGACTGCCTCCATTTCCCCCGACGTGTAAACACGCACCCCGCTGACCTGCAGCAGGCCTGGAGACAGCAGCGGCAGACGTTATTTAAAAGCTGAGACGAGCACGCACGGCAAAATCGATCCACATATGCATAAATAGCTTGAGCAGACGGGTGGAGGTGTTGTGAATAATGATATAGCTCATCGGCGCATCTAAAACACAATTAGACATGTAGCACACAGCACACTTGGAAGTTGCCCACGTTGCAGTTCCTGCCGCGGACCTGCGGACCTTTGGAGTGCACCCAGTGACCCTCCACTGTCTTGCGTACAGATGCACTACCAGAAAGAAAGGAGGTTTATTTGTCACCATGAGTCTTTTAGGAATACACTCTGTGCTGCAGAGGTATCCCAAAAGATAATTGACGCCGACTGGACCTGAGAAGCATTTTGATGGACTGCTAGCTCTGACGTGGGTCCAGATAATATCAGAGGGGCAACGCTCCTTTGACGCTCACCCTCTGGCGCTTTGTGAGTAATAGGTGGGGACGGCAGGCGGCGCCCAATGTGTGCTGTGTGGATATGGCCGCATCAATCTTTATGGGCTTTGCTAAGCGAGCGCACGTCAAGAGCGGAGAGGGTCATTAAAAATGATTTGGTCTTTTCACTTGTGATGGATTGAGCAAGCAGGAGCAGAGTTAATATGAGCAGTGTCGTCACACGAGCACTGTCTCAGGAATTGACGCACCTGTCTAACTTACCGTCTGACAGTTACTGTCAGCCAAATGTTACTGATATCTCTCTCTCTCACACTCTCTCTCTCAAGTCAACCTGTGACTCAACTGTACCCGTGTTTGTGTGTGTGTTTACAGTAGGTGTGTTTAGGTGTGTGTATGTGTGCACGCGTGTGCGTGTGCTCTCAGCCGTCTCACTGACTGCAGTCTAAGTTTGTCTTGTTCATTCAATGTCTTGTTCAATTCAACTGTAAACAATTCCATAAAAACCTATTTCGGTTGGTCTCCCAAGTTCAATTGTTGCACATATCGCTTCATATCACGCCAAACAAAATTGATACGTGCCTGTTTATCTTGTTCCCACAAAATGACAATGGGGCAACATGTTTGTTAATTTTTCTGTTTCCATTCGGAAAACTCGTGCATGACTTCTGGCACCAAAATCAAACGAGTTGCACGGAGTGAGCTATGTTGTCGCTCCCAATTTATGATCCCAGCGAGCACCGAGATGAGGAGAAAGCTGGGAAAATGGCAGCGGGTTCTGTTCCTTATCAGGCCGGGGTGAGTTTCCTGTTGGCTTGGATGAGAAAGCAGGGCGACCAGACGGCCCCTGCGCGGCATTAAACAGAGAGGCTTCTCTCTCGTCGCCAGGCCCTGACAGGGCTCCAGCAGCCTAATGCGTTTTAAATGAGCCTGATGAAACCTAGGAGGAGCGCGTAGGAGGGCGAGACAGGAAGCATGCATACAGCAAAAAATGACCACCGCATCGCATCGGAATGGCCTCCCTCATGTTTGCAGTGTTAGTTTTCAAAAACTCAATCAAAGACCATGTGGATGCAGTGGCACTTTCCGGTAATTCAGTGCGAACCAGTAGACTCCGCCTCCATCAAACCATGTTGAGAAATCGTTCCATAAGTTCTGAAAAATGCTGATGTTGTTGAGTGGTGAGGGAAGCAATAGGTCCATTTAGACACTTGCTGCCGTGCAGAAAATTACATTACTATAGTATAATATTATTGTTTTTACCAGTGACGTGCAGTGAGGTTCATGACTGGTGAGGCGCTGATTTATAGAATTTACACATCAGATTTACAAAAATATGAACTTAACTAACTCTACAGGGCAAATCATTGGGTAGAACAATTCAAAAATATAATACCCTCGACTACACGTCACTGGTTGTTATTGTTTACTCTCTTAAGGCTTAAGAGTATGAGAAGTTCGTAATATGTTCGTTCAGAAAGCGAAATGTGTCACTGTATGGCAAGGCAGGGGAGTATTTTCAGTGTCACGACAAGGTGGAGGGCAGTATTAACGCTGACCAACGGCATCAAGTCAAGTGCATAATAATCCAATTTTAAACAGATTTTGATCACATGACATAGAGCAAATCATGAATGCATGAGTCCACTGGTCACATTGGCAGCCAAACATCTTGTGAAACGTCTCCAATCAAACCAAAAGTGACACATGACCATGCTACATGCACTACCACTACCAAAAAAGTCAAATGCAGTCAAACTAAAGCACAGTTCACCTGTTGGAGCAGGGGGGGAGGTTAATGAGACCTTCTTAGGGACACCACATCAGACTTCTTGGACAAATAGACTCCTGCTTCTATTACAATGCTAATTTGTCCCTGAGGTGGGGGACATGATCACTACTTAAGTGCTTATTAGCCATCGGGGGAGTGAGATGCACAACAGTACACCAGCCAACACACGCGGACGCATATTTAGATGTAGGCCAAGATGATGAACGGAAATGAAAACACTCGAATTAAGTAATGAACGGGGGCGGGACAACTGGGGGGCTGAGCGAGGGATGAAAGTATATTGTCGCCATGGGGCCAGCCTGCAAGAACCAGATAATGACAGCTGTCAGGCATGCCTGTTTTTCTATCGCCCCCCACTCGCTCTTTAGCTCCAGAGCGACTCTTTATCCGGGGTAAGTCTGTGTTTACGTCTCAGCATCCTGCCAGGCCAGTGATGACCACACCCAGCATCCAGAGGGAGTGAGCGAGAGGGAGAGAGAGAGAGAGAGAGAGAGAGAGAGAGAGAGAGAGAGAGAGAGGAAGAGCAAGAGAGCTCTCACGGCTTATTTAGATGGAGTTATGGATGGAGTTATCCATTCAGATTACATTTCAGATATCTGCCACGAGAGTTGATTTGCCTTCCAGCCATTAACAAAATCTTAAATAACATCAGACATAACATGTGAGGCAAAACGTCTCTTTTCTAAGGCTAATGCATAATCTAATACGCCAAGAGGGTTTCAGTTTTGTTTTTGAGTTTCTATATGAACTTGGAAAGACACCTTCACCTCAACTGCATGACTGGAAATGCAATTCTTCAGTTACTGAAGTCAGTGTTTACATTGTTTAAAACAAACTGGTGTTGCTGTTGGGTTCTCTGCGGGACGACCTCATGGTCATCGAGGTAAACTGCAACTAGACGAGAATATTTCCATGTCACCAGGCTGTGAAGAAGTTTTTCTGTCTCTGCGTGTGAATTCTAACGGACAGTTTCTCCCTCTTAGCGGCCACAATTCATTCAGAATCAATCCTCACTCCGTCTTTGTTTCAACAGCAGTGCCGTCACAGCCAATGATGAAATACTTTTCCCACACAGGATATCACCTCAGGTCGTCACCGACTTGGACGGATCAAACGCCTGCTACGCGTGTTGTGTGTTGCGTGTGGCGCCGTCTGTTGATGTTCGTTCCAGCTGTTTCCCTCCAGCCACCAGATATAGCACCGGGAATAGCGGTTTTGTTTGCGGACGCCCGCGTCTTTGTCCGAGGCTCGCTGCTGGCACGAGTCCACATGAACATTTCCACACTCACTTCCCACACGCACACAGTCAGACACATTCATGTTGGGGTCATCGGTTGAAAATGGACGAAGTCCATCAAAGGACCGTTGTTGCTTTCTGCTCTCTTGTACCTGCTTTGGCTCACCTGCTCGCCCTGAGCAAACCACCTCTTTGGGGCATATATGATAGAAAGCACAGACCACTTCATTCTGATTCCTTCTGCTTTGCTTGGCTCTCTTCCCAGGCCTGTATAAAAGCTATTTAAATAAGCCGGAAAAATACCAGGAGTGTTTCACATACCTATATGATCTCACTGGAGGGTGTGTCTTTGTGTGGTAGTGGACCTGTGAGTCTCACCTCTCACCCTGCCAGACCATAGCGTCCACATACTAGACTTCATACAGAATATCTCTGAAACATTTCCTTTCATTTTTCTTTGCAGTGAGAAAGAGTTCTATCTATCTCTCTGAGGAAATGGTCTTTATAATTTCCTTGCATGAGAAATCTACACAGGGAATAAAATCGCATAGATTCTGTGGTTGGTATCACCACCACAGTGTCATTGATCTAGTCTTTGTGGGATGTTAAGGATGTATCAATAATCCATCTCTGTATCAGATTCCAACTGCTTATGCAAGAAAGTGCAGAGAAGTGAATGTTCTGTTAAAATTGCACCCTGAAAACAAGTTTGTCCAGATCGACGAGGGTAACTCTCTGCGAGCACTTCAAAAGTTAATTGTGTGTCTCCCTTTACTGTAATGATCGCAGAGGCTAAGAAACTTAGAAAATGTACAAAGTGTTCATTATTAAATAGACTGAACAAAGTGTAAAATAATGAATATTTAAAGTTATATTTCTGATACATATTCAAAAGAACTTATGAATAATGAATATTGAATTAACTTGCCAAACAAATTGTCAACCAGGTGAGCAATGATACTGGCGCTTGTTCTCCATCTCATCAGAAGTGAGGAAAGGTTACAAAAGGGTGAAACATCAAACTGCTATGAAGACCAAAGTCTAAATACAGCCTGGATCCAATTGCAAGGTGACAGTAACAAGGTCAAAGTTAAACCCAAACCAAACCAAAATCCAACCTTACTACTTCCTAGATGACATTTGGCAGGGAGGCAGAAGAGGCAACATACTGTAACTAGATGGGTGAGATCAGGTCATTGGATTGGTTGGATAATTTGGATCAGGAAATTGGTTTCATGACATTATTTACAAAGCGGTGTGAGTATGGGTCTTCCCTTTTTTCTCTAAGGCTCAGAGACAAAAGCGACCACCACAGGAAACCTGATTCGCTGTTGTGCCAGCCAAAATGGAAACACTGAGCAAAGCACTAAGCACACAAAGAGGTCTGCGGACTACAGGGATCCTCTTCTCTGCTTTGTGATGAAGGGGTTTGGTGAGGCCGTGTTTGGCTTTTTATCGGGGCCATCTTTCACAGATGGGTGGATGGAGGGCTGGGAAGAGCAGGTTCAGATAACAGGGCATTTGTGGGGCATGAGTAGAAGGACGGAGAGACGGGGTAAGAGAAAGAGAGAGGGCGTAGAGAGAAAAAAGGGAAGGGTAACAGGATTGCATTCATTGAGGCTGTCAAGGAAGGCAAATTTGAACATACACCTATCCTGAGAAACACGCTTACACCACACATACACACCTCCATAGGAGAACACGTGATGACTCGTTACAATGGATGGAGGATTGCAACATCGTTTATTCTCATTGTTTTGTGGTGGTTGTTGACGCTGTGGGTGTGCCAACACTGAGACCACAAACTGAGGTGGGATACCGACCCCAACATGGACACGTGTGCCCAGCGGGTACTCATATCTAAATGTCAGTCAATCTGGATTGAGCGACTGGTGTCTTAATCAACTGATTTTATCTGAGAATGAAGACATTGTCTATTCCAACTGTTATATTCTTAGTTTTTCTGATACTGTGCACAACCCGATGACAATCCCTGACTTCTGCCGCCTTCACTCGATCTTCTTTCTCTCCCATTCTTTCCCTCACTTTGTCTTTATGTACTTCCATCTGCTAGCTCCCAGCCTGTATTTATTCATCAGGCAGTAGCGTTCACAGGAAACCTGGAGCAAGTAAATGAGCAGTGGGGATTTAATCCATCAAACCTCCTCCACTAGCATCTCCCTGCTGACTAGGCAACTTCTCATCTGGATTACAAACTCCTGTGGGGCCGTTTGCGGAGAGAGCCTTCGATCCAGCTCGCCGCAGGCCACGGGCCTTCGCCGCTCCATTCCTCGTCACGATAATGTAAGGCTAAGGCCGGAGCAGTGTGCCCCCCAGAGGAGGGAATCAGAGAGAAGGAGCACCCACCTCCAGCGGATGACTGACATGTTAAATTTGCAGATTAAAAGGCACACGGCGGCGGAGTGTCACACCTTTGGCCCTCTACCCTCATCGTTTATTCCACACCTTCTGCCACACCATCCCTCATTAAAATGCCTGTCTCACTCACTTCAATGCCAAAGCAGAGACAGTTAGAAAGACAAGAAGGAAAAGAAAAGGTACATAGGTATGAGTACACTATACATTAAGTGTACTTGCATAAAAGGAAAAAATTATAATTTTCTATTATTGTCATGATAGATAGATAGATAGATAGATAGATAGATAGATAGATAGATAGATAGATAGATAGATAGATAGATAGATAGATAGATAGATAGATAGATAGAAAGATAGTCTCAGTTGATTTTCCCACCCTCCACTAAAAATAAACGTTCATGCAGCCGCTGCATAAACTGGAAGACCAGTTTGTGTATCGAATACCGGATAGTGTTTGGAAATGCCATATCCAAACACTTAACAGCGAGCCACCACAGGACAGGACACACACACACACACACACACAAAGCGCACCTCACAAATCTGTTGTGTTTTTACACATTGCTTATGCACACATGTAAACACAAATACACGTGTTCAAACTTGGCAATTGCATGATTTACATAGTCGAGTTTATGGCTACAGATAAGTCACTTCCTAAATCGTCACCATGGCAACGAGCGGCAACTACTGTACGTCAACCCCTCTCTCCTCTCCACCCTGTACCTCTTACCCCTCCATTCCCATCCCTCCACCAGGCAATCACCTACCCATCACCAAGCAGCCTGGCTCAACATGTCCACAACTATGTTATTATTTTTGGTGGCGTCAACATGGTGGGGATTCAACACACATGTCAAGAATTGCCTCATTTGTCCCGACAAAACAGTAACAATATGAATCTTCTCAGTGGTAAACCCGCAAAAAGTCCCATGGAAGCTTATGAAAGCAGTGCAGGCGTTGTAGTCAACAAAGAACGCGTGTGTGTGCACACTCCTGTCTGCCTGCCACTGTGTCTGTTCCTTGTTCCCTGAGCAAGTTGCAGCATGTCTGCCTGACAGCATGTCAGGACTTTTAAGGCTCCCGGAAGAAACTATTACTGGAATAAAAAAAGGAAGGAAAAACAAACAACTACAATGACAATACCATTCATCAACATCAGCTGATGAGCCAATACTGGTGGGTGAGAAGCTGTGGCACGATTGCTTTGCTGGAAAAGTGGGAAAATTAAGACAATAAACTATGGCTGTCAAACAGTTATTCTTTTAAACACAAGCAATCGCTGAAGTTATGTAATGAATCAACAGTTTGCATTTCAATTGATTTTCAATTGATTTTTTTCAAGTGCATATCTATGTTGTCATTTCGTTGCAATGAAATGCAATGTTGCATATCAATTGTAATTTCTTTACACAATGTGAATTGTTGTATGACAATTAAGATTCCTAATTCTTAACATTGAGGAACTTTTGCCAGAATATACGGTTTGGGTATCAAATGACAACAAAGTAATTTCCATGATCTTTTACAGTGATTCTCTCACAACAGGTTCAGCGTAGACCCATTTCATTTGCACGTGAAAGGATAGTTTTCAACTGAGTTGGAACGTCTACCGCACTTCAAAAGTACAGCTTAAAAATTCACTGCGCACCAACACGACAGTTTCAGGGGCGGACCGCGGGCGTGAGGAAGGGACAAAACTAGAGATCGGCCCACCGATATTATCGGCCCGATATTAGCATAAAAATGTCATATCGATATCGGATTTTTGGCTTTAAACCCGATAAAATAAAAACCGATAAAAATACGATAGTGCTTGCGTTACACTGAAATAGTGCCTAAGTTTATATGGCATTCCTACATCCTGGAGTTATTAACTTGAGGCACAGAGTTGGTGCAACATTTTGTGGAAAACAGTCACTTCCTGGATATATGAAGGGGAGTCAGATTGAAAAAAGCTGTTTCTGTTGGACAGCGCTGAAAATATTGCAGAGAAATTTATTTTGCTTTGTAACCTGACAAACTGAAGAACCTCTCCAAGTTCAAATTTCCTCAATATCTGACCTATTCCAAGAAAAAGACATTTAAATGGACAAATGCATCTCATCATGCAACTCTACCTGTGTTCTTTTGGCCAGATAGAGATGAACAAACACACCGCAGTGTTTACAGTATCAGTGAGAACGTTGGAGTATTCTCTCCACGGCTGCTTTCTTTCTACCTTTCATGTTTACATTCGAAACTACGGGAGGAGACGGTGGTGATTGAATTCGCCCTTCTTATCTCACTGAAAATAAATTCTTGGCGTGGCCAGTGAGCTGTGATTTTGACTGATGGAGGATGCGTTGGAGCAGGGTGTTTTTTGTTCTTGGGAGCAAAGCTGCAGCTTTGATTTCGAGCTCCCCGAGGAGAATCGCTTCACGTGCATATAACACACCGACATGTGCGGTCACGTGCCGCACACACCAGGTGAAAATTCGCTTAAACCTGCCCGGGTCTCCTTAGCGTTCTACTTTGGTGTGGTACTGCTGAGAGGCAAAAGGCTCCAACATCCTCTGATTGTCGCTTATTCCTCTAAATTACCATCACAGGGGAGATCACGAACACAAGTATTTGTAAACACAATCAGTTAGCAGACTCAACCCTGTCCAATGCGTGTGTGTAATCAATGTAATCCACCTATCTGAGCTGGGCACAGATGACCTCGAGGTTACAACAACAGCAGAGAGAGAGGCACTGGACTCCATCGTAAACCATTTCCTACCACTATTTATAGTCATTATTCACAGTGGGGCTTGATTTCTGTCTATGATGAATTGTTCCGACACATCACACACATCCTGGATGCCCACTGCACACACGCTTACTCACACACGCCCTCCCAACGGGAAGCAGGCGGACTTATCTACGTCTATCGGGCTCCATCACAGCCTCCGACAGCGTCAGCGCGGATGCGCATTAAAAGGCTGTCAAACAATGCGGCCGCGCAGAAGGCAAGTAAAACACACAATGCAGGCCGGGGTTGGATGGAGATAAATGGTGTTGGAGTCATTAATTAGTCGGAACTGACCCCTGCTTTGTTTGTTTTTGTACAGCTTTCGCGGGAGTTTTTCCCTCATCCGGGCCGCACATGTGCCAAATTCTCCAGCTTCCCAGTGACGCAGGCGGCGCGTTTGGAGCGCAAAGGTCAGGGCTCCCTGCGGGGCGCCAACTGCCGGACGGATTTTTATTTATTTCTTTACTCTTAAGTGTCTGAGAGGTCGCTACTGCATGGATCATCCTGTTATGGCTACGCTCCGCGATCACACCTGGGAGGGTGATGAAAGCAGGAGGAAACCCGGTAGGAAATAAGTCAAACAAACAAACAAACGGGAAATCTTGTCTAGTCTTACAAATTGGAGTTTTTTGCGTGGGTGGATTATGTTTCACATTTTTTGATTCTAATCATATTTCCTCACAGAAAATACTGAAAACCAGCGTCGTTCTCACCTGAGGCTGTCAGCCCGGACAGGACGACCAACAAATGCATCCCTTTCACCCACATTGGAGGGATAAAGAGGTGATTCCTGGAGGTAATGCCAACCGAAAACCAATCGATACGAAGCGGCTCTACGTAAGGACAACAATAAACAAAATAAATAAATAAATAAATAAACCCCCAAAGTGTCGGGCTGGGGACGACGCGCTGTCTTTTTCCAGTGGATTCTTCGGCCGCGCTTTGCCTTCTCACCAACACGTTCCGACTCGCCGTCGCCTCCACACACTCTTTATTTCGCGCCCTCCCACATTGAGATTTCGGGCGGAGTAACTGGTCTCCGTCTTTTCTCTCTATCCCTCTCTCTCTCTCTCCTCGTAACCCCCACCCACAGACACACACACACACCCATTGACATGTTAAACGCAACACTTTATCACTTCAACACCTCCACATACTTTGCGCTCACCAAACTGGTTTTGCCGCTGCGCATCCAGAGCGCGTCGCTGCGCTGTTACGCAAGAAAGTGAGGAAAACGTCCAGAGGCGCATCGACGACTTCGACCGAGCCACATTGTCTCAGTCATCCACTGATGCCGCTTCAGTTTGCATCTGCGTGACCCGCATATTCCGATTTCCCTCATAATCGGGTGGAGATGTGCCCATATAGCGGGTCGACAAACACATCGCAGCTGTAGGGTGCAGCTTGTCCCTCAGAGGACCCGCTCATCGAGTTCTTTGTCCAACCACACACTGATTTCAATCACAATTGTCCCGCGTTCAACGGTTTAACACCTTCCCAACGTCTTCCAGGTGCCACATTTGGTGCCAAAGAGGGGATAAATACAAAGAAATGTCGCTTTTTGTCGGAACTGCAGTGATTCACAAACTGTTTTGCGCCCTACCACTGGTGGTACTCCTGATGACTTTATTTGCATTAAAAAGTCGATTCACAATAATGTAAATGTGTGCAGTGGTGTGGATTGTTTCTCCGTAACCATAACTCAATGAGGTGTGTTGCTGTTGTCGGTGGTTTTCGGACTATTTTGTGTTTCTCACAGGCGAGAGCACTGTTGTTTGGAGGATGGCTACTCTTTTGTGAGCATTCATGTTACTTTAAAACCATACAAAATATATTTTGATAGCAATTTAGAGAGTGTGAACTCATGTTAAGACATTGAAACACAGATTTCAGACATAAGGGGGAAAAAAAGAAAAAAAAACATTTTGTGTTACAGGTACTTAAATTTCTCCAAACCGACGTAGAATGCGCCTGCATAGTATCCGTCTTTGCTGAAAAAAAGTACACCAGTTGTACACCACAAAAGTACAACTACACAAGATCAATTTCCATCCACTGTTGCATTAATTTTAACCAAGATCTTGCATTGATGATGGTAGAGTCTGACCACTGCGCAAAGCCCTCTCCAGCACATCCCAAAGATTCTCAGTGGGGTTAAGGCACTGGTTCTGAACCTGGGTTCGATCGAACCCCAGGGGTTCAGTGAGTCCGTTTCAGGGGTTCGGCGGAGGTCTAGAGACACACCTGACTCATATGATCCATGATAACACGCCCCACTTGACCATCTCAAGAAGGGTTCGGTGAAGGCACTATATGAAACTGTTGGGGTTCGGTACCTCTAACCAGGTTAAGAACCACTCAGTTAAGGTCTGAACTCTGTGGTGGCCAATCCATGTGTGATAATGATGTGTCGTGCTCCCCAAACCAGTCTTTCACAATTTGAGCCCGATGAATCCTGGCATCGTCATCTTGGAATATGCTGTCATCAGGGAAGAAAAAAATCTATTGATGGAATAACCTGGTCATTCAGTATATTCAGGTAGTCAGTTGACCTCGTTCTTTGAGCACATCCTGTTGCTGAACCAAGACCTAACCAACTACAGCAACCCAGATCATAACACTTCCCCCACAGGCTTGTACAGTAGGCATTAGCCATTATGTGGTTATCACTTCATCTGCCTCTCCTCTTACCCTGATGCGCCCGTCACTCTGGAACAGGATAAATCTGGACTCATCAGACCACATGACCTTCTTCCATTTCTCCAGACTCCAATCTTTATGCTCCCTAGCAAATTGAAGCCCTTTTCTCCGGTTAGCCTCACTGATTAGTAGAAATGTCTGATAATATCGGCCCACCGATATTATCGGCCCGATATTAGCATACATTTTCAATATCGGTATCAGATTTTTTTGCTTTAAAACTGATAAAATAAAAACCGATAAAAATGAAATAATGTTTGCGTTACACCCAAATAGTGCCTATGCGCTCCTGAAGCGTTTACCGGCGCACATATCGGTATCGGCTGTTATCGGTATCGGTAAATTGAGAGTTGGACAATATCGGCATATCGGATATCGGTAAAAAAGCCAATATCGGACATCCCTACTGATTAGTTTTCTTCAGGCTACACAGCTGTTCAGTCCCAATCCCTTGAGTTCCCTTGGCATTGTGCATGTGGGAATCCTCTGACTTTCATGATTAAACATAGTCCTGAATTCTATTGTCATTTTTCTTTAATTTGATCTCATCAAATGTTTAAGTGATTGCTGATCACGATCATTGAGGATTTTTTTTCAGGCCACATTTCTCCCTCGAAGACGATGGGTCCTCACTATCCTTCCAGTTTTTAATAATGCATTGGACAGTTTATGCAGTCTCTGCAATCTCCTCAGATATTTTCTCTGCTTGATGCATGCCAATGATTTGACCCTACTCAAACTGACTAATATCTTTTCTACAACCATTGATGTCTTTCAACATATTTGTTTAGGAAATGAGAGGCAACTCATTGCACCAGTTAGGGTTAAATAATTTGTTGCTAGCTGAAAGATAATTGCCCATGCAGCAATTATCCAATCAGAGGCTCCTACCTATTTGCTTAGTTAAATATGGGTGGCGACTTTTTGGGGGGGCCCGGCAGGGCATTTGAAAGCTGAGGGGAAAGAAACGTTACAAACGATTTAGATTTGGGCCACATGGGGGCAGAGCAGCACTTTGATGTCAAGACAAACACATAAACACGGAACAGTCACAAACTTTTTACCGTCTAGAGGTGATCTTTTCAAACATCAACCTTGAAAATCACGTTTACATGGAGACATTATGAGTTTGGATGAAGACCATCACTTGTATTATTCTTTTATCAACCGTTTGTGTGCAGTGTTTAAGGTGGCACTAACTTTTCATTGCCACGATATGGACTCCGACTGCAAAATGATTAAAATGTCAATTATATGTTAGAGAAAACGATTTGAAAATATAGAAATTAAAAACAACAAGTTTGTATTGCAACAATATCAAACAAAACTAGCTCTATTATAACATCTGTGGTCTGTTGCTATCACAACAGTTAATGTGCCAGTGTTGTGTGAGAATTTAAATTCAGTTGAGCTTCTTTGTGGCTTAACCATGAATACTAAGAGAAAAAAAGAGAGATGTTTCCGGTGGGGAGAGAGGCGCATGTCTGTGAGTGTGTGTGTATGTGTGTGTGTGTGTGTCTGTGTGTGTGTGTGTGAGTGAGGGGGAGGGAGAGAGCCGAGGTGAGAGCTAAACACATTTCTTGCGCATTAGGACGTGCTCAGTCTTTCCTTTTCATCATTAGTCTCTTACCTACTCTTACACTTACCCTAACTCTTACTCTAACTCTTACTCTTTGCAGGTTGTCATTTCTCTTATACACCAATTGATTCCATCCACAGGCACAGACGAGGGAATTGTGTGAGGAAAATGTGTCCTTTGGACTTCTGTGTCCTTTTTGCCATCCACCTGTCCCTCATTACTGCTCAGACATCTGGCACAGGTAAATATACAATCTGCTATGCTTTGTCTGAAAGACGATCTCTCGCTGCGTCCTCACTCAACAACTAGCCCAAGTTGGGGCAAAGGAGATGTGAGAAGACTGACTGTCTTGTCAGTGAATTAAACTTAGTCTGTTTATACTAGCTATTGTCCAATAACTGTCACCTTCTTTTCATATCTAACAAAAAATCAAAATCTGAAACATCATCCACTGTGTGTTAAAGGTGATGTCACGTTTTGGAGAGAGGACTTCACCATGACATGTCCATGGGCCGGGACATGGTACAAAGAGCATGAAAGTACAGGAAAGGCAAGCGGCCAAACTTGGACACAGAAGTACAAAGACACCACCGAGGGCTTGTACAGATGTGAATACCCAGGGAAGGACAAGAAAACTAAAACCTACTATTTCTTTGTGCGAGGAAAGGGTGAGTGAAGGTCCACTCGTCTCACTGCTCGCAGCCTTTGTGCCCTGTGTCTCGCTCCTCCAGCTCACCTCTGTCCCACAGTGTGCGACAACTGCTACGAGCTAAGTGGTCCTGTCATTGCCATGGCCATCGCTGGAGACGTAGTAGGGACGACGATGTTGATGGTCGCCATCTACAAGTGCATGAAGAGGAGGGCGGAAGGCAGACAGGGACAGCTGTCCAAAGGTGTGTACACACACA
Source organism: Carapus acus (assembly GCA_900312935.1). Lineage (NCBI taxonomy): Eukaryota > Metazoa > Chordata > Actinopteri > Ophidiiformes > Carapidae > Carapus > Carapus acus. The sequence goes on along the minus strand of OMPJ01039329.1, from coordinate 6,627 downwards.
CACACACATACACACACAATGCAATGACGCCTTAGCTGTGGTTGAGTAGCAAACTAGTAAGGAGCTAATAAATGGAAATGGTTTATATGCCATTTGGGCCGATTGCAGAGTGAGAGGATAATTGATGACATATGACTTTCTCTTCCTGTATTGATTTGGTTTATGTGCAGGACAGACATGTCTCATTTTATAGATGTCCCTGTCATTCTGTGTTCTTGTTGAAATTGTTACCCGTGCAAATTTGTCTATGGACAATCATATTTGGCAGTCAAAGCAAACTAAACTGAAAAATGAGTCAGTGCAGAGCTGGAAGACTGTCTTAACATTTTCGATATACCTTGACAGCAGCCATCAGCCATCCTGAAAATTAACACGGTGGTCCATATTAGAGATGTCTGTCTCCCGTTTCACTCCTCACACAGTCTAACCAACAACTTTCACGTCAAGCCAGAGACACAAGTTTGAAAAATCAGGCGTGATTGGTGAAATATTGACTCTTTAGATTTTTTTCGTCAACTTCTTGTGTCATCTTTTCACACTCAACTGTGCGTGTTAGCAGCTGCGTGTGTTTGTACGTGTGTGTGTGTGTTTGTGTGTGTGTGTTTCCTGTGTGCCCGGTATTAACTCCATCCCATCTTTCCCGATTTCCAGCCCCCCCTCACTCAGTGCCCAAAGATCCTACCGCTCCCTCTAAGATGAGCCCAGATTATGACGTAAGTGCAAAATAATGACTGCACTTTGTGCCAAAAACCCTGATGTCTACCTCTGCATGTACCCACGAGACGAGACCACCACTCGAACTTCCAAGACAATAGCTGAAAGTCCAGTATTACTACATTAACAGATTATGAATGTGACAAATGTTCCCCCTGAAGTGTTTGCGTCTTACTAATTTGATTCGAATGTGTTTCCCACAGTTGCTGAACCCTCATAATCGTGCTCAGGATACGTATAACACTGTCCACAGGATGGGATAGGAGGTGGTCAGTTGGACTGGCAACCTGCAAGACTGAGAGCGCAGACAAACACACACAGACACACACAAACACACACACACACACCCAGGAGCCATCATTTGTTAACACGGTGACCGTGTTTTTTATATCTGTTGTTGCTGTCTGTACATGAAGGCTGTATTTGACATTGCTTTGATATTTTTCATACATGTAGCTGTGAAAAGAGCAGGAATACATCATCAGTCAATAATACGGAACATCACATACAGGACAAATCTTTTACTTTTATTTGTTCCTATATCTTCACACTCAAACCAAAGATAAACGACCAACCTGAAAGTCAGTGTTTCAAACTTTCTATCTAGCATCTGGATTTCCGTTCTGATTTCCTTTCTGAAACAATTCAGTCACATTTTACCTCTCTCCATTTGATGCGGGAGAAAAAACAACACTGTTTGCTATCCGAGAAATATTTCGCTGGCATCTCTTGCAGGCAGGTTGATACACCTTTGTTCAACCTCTGCTGAAGATGGAGTGAGTTGATCGGGACTGTAGCGAATCATCTGCTCGATCTTAGGGATTAGGAACAAAATCGTTGAGCTACTTCACTTTGAGTATTTGGAAGGTCTGAAGCCTCACTCGGTCATCTTGTCATGTTGTTACTATTGTTACTATTGTTATTTTTCAGTTATTTTTAAGATTGAGGGACATTTCTGCTCTGAATTGGATGATAATTCTGATAATTGTAGTTGGTAATAATAGTTGATGATAGTAGTTGGATTGGTAGTCAGAGGTGGAACCATCGAGACGTGGAGGGGAAACCAAAGCAAGTCCTGTACGCTAATAGCGTCACGCAAGGTAAAGTCTGCTCGGACATTAGAAATAGAGAAAGGTGGATCATCAGAGGCAGACCGTGAGATGGAAATGTAGGTGCATAATGTGGGGGAAGAAATTGTATGGTGAACACGACAACATGTGAATATTAAGAAGACGTGCTGAAAGCTTAAGTGTAAAACTGCGCTCCCCAATTTTTGTAGTGCTATGGGCCGGTTTAAGGCTATCGAAAGTTCCAGTTTATCAAGTAAACATGGCGGTATAATTAACATCTGTGTTGTGTATGATTTCTAGTATGTGTAATAAAAGAATTATCTAAATATAACAAACATACATTTTGTTGCGTATATGATGAATATGTTATTTTTAGAATATTGACATCAACATCGACTCATCAGTGACAGTGGAGGTATTTGGCAAGTGTTTGCCGTCAGAGCCCAGTGCAGGAATAAGGGAAATGTATTTTTCTGAATTAAACACCCGATAATAGGAACGTACATCTTTTTATCTAACTACTAACTCATCTATTTTCTTTCTCTGTGGCCCAGTGGTTTGCGATATCTGGTTTAAAAGTATCAACCACACGATCATGAGGACAATGTCGTCGTACGCCACTGCAAAAAACTGAAATAGTTAGCACATTAACATTCCTGCTTAAAGTTGATACTTTTTCTAATAATGGTTTTGTTGTTGTGTCACAAAGGCGTTGATTAATATCGAGTTTGATTTTTGTCCATGAAGAGATGTGTTCTCTCCACCGGACTGTAACACCTTTCCGATAAGTCTGCATCTCCATGAACTGAGTGGATTTTCACAAAAGAGAGTTTGAATGACTGAAAGCTGCATCCGAATTTTGGTTTCCCTCTTTTGAGGCTTTAGGAATTCTGACTAAGGAAGGCTGCAAATGAGGTAATGTCAGTATTGTCAGATTCAGACAATAGGACTTAGACACAGCTTCTCTCAGAGGACTGGAGTGGTGGTGGAGCCATTCTCGTTCAAGTAGTAAGACAACCATTTATGTTGCTGGCTAGATTGTATACTGAAAAACACCAATAATTGCCTTGACTGGACCCCCAACCAATAAGATGAAAGAAAGAAAGCAGAAAATCTATATTTCTTCATGTCAGTTTGGACGATTTGCCTTTGTGAGTTGTGTCCTGAAAGTATATGTGTCACTGAAAACTGCCTCTGGACAAAAACCTGCCACCTAAAACCAAATAAACAGACCCACAAACCAAACTTGGCCGCCGGTCTGGCATCTCGCTGTAGCGATGCGTTTTCAGATTCGTGACACGGCCTCAAAGCCGGAGCGCATGTCTACACGGCGCCCACACACACTCGCTCTTCCACCGTTCACGTCTCCATCATTCGTCACTGTCGTGTGACTGGCAGTTGTGGTACCGGCTGGAAACATGTGACACATCTTTTGACACGCCTCCATAAAATTTTTTTTTTTTTTTGGCAAATGTCACGTTCAGCGCTCGGCTTTTGCGTCAGCTCTGTGGCCTCGGAGATGAAGGAGTGAAATACAGGGAGGATGGATTGGGAGAGAGTGAATGAGACGCAGCAAAGTGATGAGTAGTGGGTGGTGTAAATAATGTGCTCGTGTGTGTGAGTTTCACAGCTGAGAGCGGCGTTCGGTGGAGAATAGTCGAACAGTGTTGACATCTGCTGTCGCAGTTTATGTGCGCTCGTCTGTGTGTGTGTGCGTGCGTGCGTATGTGTGTGTGTGTGTGTGGTGTTTCAGAGAGGGAGACAGTTTGTCAGAACAAGTGAAGAGTGTGTCAAACCCTTGACACACAGACACACGTGTGCTTTCAACATGTGCATGCGCTTGTGTGTCTGCGCGCACGGGCACGCGCGCGTCGAGCAGAGCTTGAGGGAGTCGTCCTTTGATCTGTGCTCCCCTTTTTTTCCAGCTGAGAGAAGCCAAACACTCGGAGCTGCCGGCTTGTCTGACATGGACGTGCCATCTTCTGAGGCATGTCAGCCACCCCACCCCTCGCCCCTCTGCACTCTTCCATCAGATCATCTGTGCTTGATGCAACGTGTTGAAACACACCTCGCTCTTCCAGCGAGACGCGAGAAGCCGGTTGCTATTTTGGGGGGGGGTTGAAATCAGATGAATGAGACGGTTTAGAGATGTCAGCCATCGAAGACAACAGGCGCTATTCTGTCATCACTCACCAGGACTGACATTATTTGATGCATTTTATAAGAGCTCATTTTGTGAGTTCATTTTGTGGGCTCCACACGTACTTTTATTACATATCAGGTGAGAAGTTTGGCTGTGATGTTTATCTGAGCTGCTCTGTTTGTGGTGAATGATGTTGCAATGGCTTTTGATTTTTTGTTGACCTTTGTTGACAGTTGTTTGAAGGTGTAACCGTTGGACCATTAAGGCCATACATGAAACAGAGAGAGATGGAGAGAGAGGTAGAGAGAGAGAGAGAATGCGAAATATGGTGTTGCTCTCAAATCTCAAATACGTTACACGCACTTATCAAATCAGGCTACAGAAATATTCCAAGTACTCAAAGTATCAAAAAAGAACCCAACGTATTATAATTTGTCAAAAACAAGTCTTGCATTTGACAACTGTTTGTGTCCATTGAGTGCGGATGCCCAGTGATTAAGCCACCAATGAACTCGGCTGCAACATTTTGTAGTCCTTTCACAAACAAAAACAAATACAAAAATTGTAAAAGAAAATAGTGAGATTTTAGTAAAAAATACTTTTTTTTGTAGGAGTATAGGAGACTGGGGCTTGTTGTCACATTGCAATTGTCCTCCCCACAAGGAGGGGCAAAAAGTGGAACACTCATTTTTTCCCCCTGACATGTACTGATGTACTGATGAAGAGAGTAGCACATAGTGAGTTTAGGTGAGTATGTGTCACCATTTGGAGCATCCTAAAGTAAAAACATTCAACCTTATATATTCCAAAATAACCTTCTTTCAGATAAAAATCTTCACAATGATATATGTGAACTTGAAAGGGGAGAGATTAAGGTGTTAAGATGTCATATCTCAGTCATTGTTTTGCTGTAAGATAACTTCAAGCCAGAGCTACTTTGAGCAGATATGGTACTCTTGGGCACCTCATCTCAGTCATCTTGGGTAAGTTGTCACGTGTCACAACTTACCTCAGAAGGACATGTTTTACTTTACATTTACTTTACTTTACATTAAAACGAAGTGTGCTAATTAACCATTGTCATAATGACATTTTAATGTTATTGCTACTGAAAATATCAGTGATTTAAGGGAGAGAGGAAAAAGACATGGTCAGGGATTACAAAAGAAAAAACTGGAAAACTGCTATTCTGACTGACACACCGTGAAGGACGAACTTGAATCTGAAAGGCAGGCACAAAGCCAAAAGAGAAAAAAGGTTTTCCAAAAAACAAAATGCAAGGCAACCACATACAAAACTCCAAAGAAACAGAGCGCAGGCAAGAAACAAAGGGCATGTATAGAGAGAAAAACTCAAAGTGACTCCTCATCGGAAGGAGATGACTCCCTGTGCCTTTTTTGTGTTGAGCTATTTGGAAACAGATTGCCATGAGAATTCCGGGTGCAACGCGTAATGTGCAAAGGGTGGCCCCACCAACAGTGTGCCCCTGGCAAACCAGCCTATGTGTGCTAGAACTATAATTCGGACAAAAAGTCTGACTAGCAAGGACATTTGTTTGTCTTGTGTGTTTTGTTTGATTGTAGCCTATATAAATGGATCTTCAAGTTCTTGTAAGACACTTTGACCACATTTCTGGACTGCTTAGAGTGTCATCATGGAACAATACTTTCCTTTTATAGTTTAGCTGAATCTTTCATTTTGAGAAAAGCAAAAAGATATCCGAGGCTGAGAGCTGAGGATAACAGCAGTTCTTATGGACTTCAGTCCATGGCATTTTGCATACGTTAAGTAAAAATATATTCAACAGCCACATTCAGTGACTCAAATGCGATGATAATTATTTTCAGTGCCTGACTTCAGTGTTCATTTTCAAGTAAAATAAGAACCACAACAATTGTTTTGTCCTTGTTTTATCTGTTGCAAAATTATGTGTGACATCTTACCCCATATAATGTGATTTCCACTGACACAAGATATGAAAATGACATGAATACAGAATATGTACTTGAGACATTGGTCTTTCATCTGGTACACATATTTTTGTTATCTGATGTATTATTTCCAAGAAACACACAAGAGTGTAAAAAGTGTGACAACAAGCCGCGGTCCCCCCTATTGTATGTATTGGTCCATGTATTGCATGTGTTGTTGTTGTTGTTGTCGTCGTCGCTGCTGCTGCTGCTGCTGCCGCTGCTGCCCCTGCTGCTGCTGCTGATGTTGTTGTTGTTGTTGTTATAAGTACGGGATAATGTACGCGTCGGAGGTCATTGTTGCTTGATAATCACCGAGAGGTGTCCCCCCACAGGCAACCACATACAAAACTCCAAAGAAACACGTCGGGTGGTGGGGACACCTCAAGGTGATTATCTGCAACAATGACCGACGACAAGGGCATTATCGCGCTTATTACACGGCTTAAAACATAAATGAATAATACAGTTGTCAGAAATAGTTCATAACAAGGCTACTTTCATTTTTCTGCATGAGTGTAGGCTACGATATTTTCGCCTCCGCGAGAAAATAGTGCCGTAACGGCTACAGGTACTCCGCTTTTACGTTCGCGCTTCTGTCACTTCTTCCGACGTGTGTTTGTCGCCGCAGCTTGAAATACACGTATCATACTTACCCACGCATCGAAAGTTTCATGCTTCCCAAATATGTTGAAAATAATTTTTAAACTGCTCATGTTTGCTCCGTGAC
>OMPJ01039328.1:0-19251 GCA_900312935.1 Carapus acus | reverse complement strand
AACTACCGGCCAATAACCTGTCTCTCCACAACTTGGAAGACCCTCTCAGGCATCATTGCGGATAAGATGAGTAGGCATGTGGCTCAGTACATGAGTGCAGCACAGAAAGGGATTGGCAACAACACCAGGGGAGCCAAGCACCAACTACTGGTCGATAGAACAGTTGCCCGAGACTGTAAGAACAGACAGACCAACCTGTGCACTGCCTGGATCGACTACAAGAAAGCCTACGACTCAATGCCACACACATGGATACTGGAATGTCTGGAACTGTATAAGATCAATAAGAACCTTAGAGTCTTCATCCAGAACTCGATGGGGATGTGGAAGACAACCCTAGAGGCCAACTCAAAGCCGATCGCTAAGTCTGTTTAAAGTGCGGCATATACCAAGGGGAGTGTCACCACTGCTGTTCTGCATAGGCCTGAACCCCCTCAGTCAAATCATTGCAAAGAGTGGCTACGGATACCAACTCCGTAATGGGACGACAATCAGCCATCTACTCTACATGGATGACATCAAGCTGTACGCAAGATATGAGCGAGAAATCGATTCACTGATCCACACCACCAGGATCTAGAGCAATCACATCGGGATGTAGCCAGTGCGTTGCCCGCGAACAAAGGCATGTGGCAATACCAGCAGATGCCAACATCAGAAAGAAGGAACTTGAAAAGATTGAGAAATACTAAGGGTTGAAAGAGCAGCTTGGAGAGAATGTGGGAGGTAAAGGCTAGCGTAGTCCCCGTGGTTGTAGGAGCACTCGGAGCAGTGACCCCCAAACTGCGAGAGTGGCTCCAGCAAATCCCAGGAACAACATCCAACACCTCAGTCCAGAAGAGTGCAGTCCAAGGGACAGCTAAGATCCTGCACAGAACCCTCAGACTCCCAGGCCTCTGGTAGAGGACCGGAGCTTGAGGTGAAAAACCACCTCAGGAGGGGTGAGGGACAACATTTACTGACTATGACACAGGAGACCGGGGTTTGAACCCCACAATCACAGTGTACCAGTCGCGCGCTCAGGGCTTCAATATCAGAAACCAAAAACCACCATCACAACTAGAGACTGACGAGATTTAACAATGCAAGGGCGGGCAAGGATATGTGTGTCTGTGTACACACACATGAAAATAAAAGGAATGCCTCTATATCATTTATTTCATATTTATACATTTTTTACTATAATATTGATTAGTAGTCCCATCTGAGTCCCTCCCTGAGCTTCCACCCCCCTCCCTGAGCTGCCACCTTAACATAGTGGAGGGGTTTGAGTACCCGAATGATTCTGAGAGCTATGTTGTCAGGGGCCCCTGTGCAGGGGACTTAAACGCCCACGTAGGCAACGACAGTAGTGCCTGGATGGGTGTGATTAGGATGGAACGGCCTCCCTGATCTGAACCCGAATGGTGTTTTGTTGTTGGTCTTCTGTGCTAATCACAGTTTGTCAATAACAAACACCATGTTCAAACATAAGGGTGTTCATTTGTGCACTTGGCACCAGGACACCCTAGGCCGGAGGTCAAAGATCTATTTTGTAATCATGTCATCTGACCTACGGCCGCATGTTCTGGACACTCGGGTGAAGAGAGGGGCGTAGGTGTCAACTGATCACCACCTGGTAGTGAGTTGGATCCGCCTGCGGGGGAGGAAGCCGGACAGACGCGGCAGGCCCAAACGCATTGTGAGGGTCTGCTTGGAATGTCTGTCAGAGCCCTCTGTCATAGACACCTTCAACTCGCACCTGTGGGAGAACTTTAAACTGCTCCCTTGGGAGGCTGCATAGAGTCCGAGTGGACTATGTATTCCACCTCCATAGTCGAAGCAGCAGCCCGAAGCTGTGGCCGTAAGGCTGCAGGTGCCTGTCGTGGCGGCAATCCCCGAACCCGGTGGTGGACACCGGACGTAAGGGATGTCGTCAAGCTAAAGAAGGAGGCCTACAGGGCTCATTTGTCTGGTGGACCTCCTAAGGCAGCTGCCAGGTACCGGCAGGCCAAGTGTGCAACAGCACGGGCTGTTATGGAGGCAAAAACACGAGCCTGGGAGGAGTTCGGAGAGGCCATGGAGGGGGACTATCGGTCGGCCTCGAGAAAGTTCTGGCAAACCGTCCGGCGCCTCAGGAAGGGAAAGCAGTGCCTGACCAACACTGTTTACAGTGGAGGTGGGGAACTGCTTACCTCAACTGAGGATGTGGTTAGGCGTGGCAGGAATACTTCGAGGATCTCCTCAACCCCACTGACATGTCTTCTATAGAGGAGGTAGAGGCAGAGGACCTGGAGGTGGACCCGCTCATCACCCAAGCTGAAGTCGCCGCGGTAGTTAAGAAGCTACACGGTGGCAAAGCGCCGAGGGTGGGCGAGATCCGCCCCGAGTATCTCAAGTCTCTAGATGTTGCAGGGTTGTCATGGCTGACACGCCTCTGCAACATCGCATGGCAGTCGGGAACAGTGCCCTTGGACTGGCAGACCGGGGTGGTGGGCCCTCTGTTTAAGAAGGGGGACCGGAGGGTGTGTTCCAATTACAGAGGGATTACACTCCTCAGCCTCCCCGGGAAAGTCTTTGCCAGGGTGCTGGAGAGCAGAATCCGGCCGATAGTGGAGCCCCAGATCCAGGAGGAAAAATGCGGGTTCCGCCCTGGCCGTGGAACACTGGACCAACTCTATACTCTCCGCAGAATACTGGAGGGATCATGATGTTTGCCCAACCAGTCCACATGTGTTTTGTGGACTTGGAGAAGGCATTCGACCGGATGCCTTGCGGTGCTCTGTGGGGAGTGCTCCGGGAGTATGGAGTTCATGGCCCCCTTTTACGGGATGTGTGGTCTCTATACGACCGGAGCAGGAGTTTGGTCCGCATTGCCGGTAGTAGGTCAAACGTATTCCCAGTGCATGTTTGTCACCAGGCTGCCCTTTGTCATCGGTCCTGTTCATCATTTATATGGACAGGATTTCTGGGCGTATTCAGGGTCCGGAGGGGGTCCAGTTTGAGGACAACAGGATCTCATTGCTGCTTTTTGCAGACGATGTTTTCCTGTTGGCATCCTCAGACCAGGACCTCCAGCGTGCACTGGGGCGGTTTGCAGCCGAGTGCGAGATGGCGGGGATGAAAATCAGGACCTCTAAATCTGAGGCCATGGTTCTTGACCAGAAAAGGGTGGTTAGCACCCTCCGGATCGGAGATGAGATCCTGCCTCAAGTGGAGGAGTTATCTTGGGGTCCTGTTCACGAGTGAAGGTAGAATAAAACGGGAGATCGACCGACGGATCGATGCAGCGGCAGCAGTGATGTGGTCGATGTACCGGTCCGTTGTGGTAAAGAAGGAGCTGAGCCGGAAGACAAAGCTCTCGATTTACCGGTCGATTAATGTTCCTACCCTCACCTATGGTCATCAACTTTGGGTCATGACCGATAGCACAAGATCTCGGGTACAGACGGCCAAAATGAGTTTCCTCCGCAGGGTGGCGGGACGCACTCTAGAGATAGGGTGAGGACTTCTGCCACCCGGGAGGAGCTGAAAGTAGAGCCGCTCCTCCTCCACATTGAGAAGAGCCAGCTGAGGTGGTTCGGGCATCTAAACCGGATGCCTCCTGGACGCCTTCCTAGGGAGGTAATCCGGGAATGTCCAACTGGGAAGAGGCCGCGAGGAAGACTGGAGGGACTATGTCTCCCAGCTGGCCTGGAAACGCCTTTGGGTCCTCCCAGAGGAGCTAGAGGAGGTGTCTGGGGAGAGGGAAGTCTGGGCTTCCCTTCTGAGACTGCTGCCCCCGCACCGGATAAGTGGCAGAAAATGGATGGATGGATGGATGATTAGTAGTGGAGTTCACTTCCTGTTGCATATTATACATTGTACATTGTCGAGCTGAGTTACCTCCCCCCTTTCTGGATCACTCTGAGTGACTGGAGCCTGTAATTTCCTGGTTTGCCAGATCATACCCACCTACCGTCTTCCTTCTTACCTATCTACCTACCTACCTACCTCCCTCCCTACCTAACCTGTTTCAGACAGGTGAAATAGGTTGGAAGTAGAGGGTGTATGATGAAGGATGAGCAACGGCCCTGACTGTTGCTCTTTCTTCTGTATCAAAATGACTGCTCTGCACACTGCCCAATTTACAATGCTTAACATACTGTATCTGAGCAGGCCCTTGACACACTGCTAAAATATTCACATACCAATACTTTCTTTAAAAATAGAATTAAACATAATAATCAAACAGAGACCCAACCCTCTGAGTGACTGAATAGCCTTCAATTGTTTGCACTTTAAACGCATGAACATGAACCACTTTGTGCCAGTAAGACATCTGTCCTCCATTCTTTTCAAATGTTACAGCAGAAGCGTTATGTATGCCTAAGTCACATGTCCCTTGCTATGGAATCATTTCATTTACTTCATATGGTATCTGATGTATATATTTTCACCTGTTATTGTGTAGTGCACCGTGTTTTGTGATGGCAGCATGTTTGCTCTTTTTATTTTAGGGGACCCGTGTTAAGCCTGAGGAAAATTTAGTTTTTAAATGTCCACAAATATCTGATCCTTTTCTTTGAACTCTGAAATGGAGTCACGCCACCCACTTGTGTGTTGAAAAGGAATGTCTATTTTCACTGTGGTGTCTTTTGTTTTTGTGCTTTGTTGTCAACCATCTTTACGTTTCGATCAAAGTGCAATTTCCCAGTTCCAAGTGTCGACTTTGCACTGAGCCACGTTGGTCCTGGTTTGCTTAAGTGAGGAGTTTTCAGTGCAGAAAAGAATGGGAGCAATGATTGAGGACAGACAGGAACTGGGGTAGAATCTGGAGAAGATGAAAGGAGACGAGAATGTGAGCTGAGGGATGAGAGGAGAGAAAAGAGAGATGAGACAGTATGGTTGGGAAGTGAGGCAGTGTGGTTGACCGAAACAGTGTTAGACTCTTGCTCAGAGAGGGACAATCGCTTTGGTTGGGGGGAAAAAAAGAATTGCACTGATTGTGTACAAAGAATGTAGGGGAAGGAAAATGTGTGAGGAAGGTTAACAGCTAGGTGATGCAAACGATTTATGAAAGGATGGTAGAGGAAAGAAAACATGCATGTAAAGAAAAAGAAAAGTTTTGTTCAAGCTGCCCAGTAAATCTGCTGGGAAAAGATGTCACTATGTTGTTGGGATTGTCTGTTGTGACTATTACTAGAGGAGAGCTGAGGGTCAAAAGACTAGAAGAGTTGAAAAGAGGAGACTTTTGTGTTGTACAAGATAGTGAATCTCCATTCTATTATTGAAACCTGGATGTTGTGGCTACTACCTCAGTGGGACTACCATGCTCTGTTAGATAATGCAAGACTACTAACCAAACATAGGAAAAACGAAATGAAGCCTGAAAACTTAAATGTGACTATGTACAAGGCCTATCAGCTGTAAATCAGGCTGTTGTACAGACACCCTCAAATGTTCGAGATCCACACACTCTTCTAAATACTATGTGACCAGAAGCAAAGTGGTTCTTGTAGTAGATATCAACAATGCATTTTTTCCCATTCCAGTAGCAGAGGTTTGCATTTACATTTGAAATCAGATATTGCTACGTTGATGATCTGCTTGTTGCAAAAGCTCTCAAGGCTCTTGAGGCAAAGCTCTGGATTTATCGATTTATGTTCCTACCCTCGCCTATGGTCATGAACTTTGGGGCATGACTGAAAGGACAAGATCTCGGGTACAGGCGGCCGAAATGGGTTTCCTCCGCAGGGTGGCGGGAGAAGATGGATGGATGGAACTCCAAGAGGGGCCCGGGATGAGTACAAACTGGTGGATCAGGTAAAAAAAGGATTTGAAGCTTTCCCTATATTACACTTACCATTTCCAGTTACAATGAATAAGAACATTTATAGAATAAATTATCTGCATTTCAATATACAGTTTTTGGCTAATTAAACTGATGATGGTTTTTGAGCTGTACACGAACAGTTGGCTGCAACCTCTGTGGCATAGTGGACATGAATGGCAGTGGATATGCTCCTAGCGGACAGGGGAGGAGTTTGCTCTATGCCCCAGATGGTTCCCTTTCTAGGACATTAAAACGACTGAGTACCTTCGCCAGACAGTTGAAGGATCACTCTGGGGAGGAGACCGCAGTGTGGATCCTTTGACAAGCATGTTTGGTACATACAATGAGCTGATACCGTCAGGGCTGACCTAAATTGCCGTCTGTGTAGCCATACGTGTCGTGTGCAGATGTTGTCTTATTCCTTGTGCGCATTCTCTGTGTGACAGTTTGGTAGTTAGAGCAATAGAGGGAATGCGAGGAAATAAAGGCCGTATTGGCCAATGAGGAGGATGAAGGGAAAGATGATGCACCAGATCTGTACCCGTATCCGTTAGACAATGATTATAATAACACAGATGTATAGACTAACAAACGTCTAAATGTAAGTAAGAATGAATGAACCACTGAAAATCCCACAGGAAGAAGAGGATACAGGAAAATAACACAATAAACAGGAGGGAAATGTTGGTACCTTCTGTAATAAGGTTGATGAGATTAGAAATAAAATCTGCTACTCAGCACCAGTTCCTCCTGCAGATCCTGTCCTGCGTTTTCCGATTTATATAAAGAGCTATGTTCAGTCCCAGTCATTACAGTATTTAAGTCTATCTCCCTAGATACTCTGACTAAGCTGGTGTCAGGGTCTTAATCAACTACTTGTCTCCTTGACCCTTTACCTGCAAAACGTTTTAAAGATGTTTGGCCTCTCCTGGGATCTACTATGTTGGACATTGTTAATATGTCACTTAGTACTGGCATTGTACCTGGAGGCTTTAAGACGGCTGTAGTTAAACCCCTTCTCAAGAAACCACATCTTTGTCTCTTAACAACTAATCTAATCTCCCATTCTTCTCCCAAGTACTAGAGAGAGTTGTGTTCCTGCAACTCTCGTCTCACTTAGAGGAGAATCATTTTTATGAACCTCTTCAATCGGCTTTTAGGGCCTGTCACTCCAATGAAACTGCTCTAACCAAAGTGGTAAATGATCTACCACTTGCTATGGACTCAGACTCAACCTCTGTGCTTTTAGTTTTGGATCTCAGTGCAGCCTTCGACACCACTGATCGCTGTATTCTATTAGACAGACTTAATCATAATTTTGGTATCTCCGGCCTAGCCCCCTTCTGGCTTAAGTCCTATCTGTCTGATCGTACCCAATGTGTCTGTTATAATAACTCTACATCTTAATTCTCTGAGGTTAAATTTGGAGTACATCAGGAGTCGGTTCTCGGCCCCCTGATTTTCTCTCTTTATATTTCACCTCTTGGCCAAATTATATGCAGTCATGGAATAAATTTTCATTGCTATGCGGGTGATACCCAGCTGTATGTGCCTATCAGGGCCAATGATCATTCCCAAATTACTAAATGAGAGATCTGCTTGGCCTCTGTGAAATATTGGATGGCACAAAATTTCTTGCTCTTAAACTCTGATCAAACCAAGATGCTGATTGTTGGTCCTGCTAGACACAGACACCAGTTTGATCAAATAACAATACCTCTCGACAACTGTGTGTTCTCGCAAAGTGTGGCTACTAAAAATCTTGGTATTATGTTTGATCCCACCCTATCTTTTGATAAGCACATTAAGGAAACCATGAAGGCTGCCTTCTTTCATTTACGTAATATAGCCAAAATTCGGTCGTTTCTATCCATGGCTGATGCAGAGACTCTAATTCATTCATTTGGTTCATTCAGATTGGATTACTGAAATGTTCTGCCCTCAGGTCTGCCTCGCGCTAGTACTAAAAGTCCTCAGATGGTTCAGAACGCAGCAGCTAGAATCTAAACTAAAACAAGAAAATTCGAACATATTACACCAATCCTGGCCTCCCTTCATTGGCTTCCTATCCATGTTAGATCAGACTTTAAGGTGCTTCTGCTGACCTATAAAATTCTAATTGGACGTGCTCCAGTATACCTCTCTGATCTCATTAGACCCTATATTCCAGCTCGAGCTCTCTGGTCTCAAAATGCAGGTCTACTGCATGTACCCAAAGTCAATAAGAAGTCTGCTGGTGGCAGGGCCTTTTCCTATCGGGCCCTGTACTTATGGAATAACCTCCCTGCTGACATCAGATCGTCTGAGTCTGTTGAAACCTTGAAATCAAAACTAAAAACTCATCTCTTTAGCTTATCTTACAATTAGTTTCCTGAATTTGACTTTTTATGTACAATTTACAGCAAGGTGGGTCGGTTTCTGTCTTAGTGGGCTTACCAGTACTATCCTGCCGATGAGATTTTATTCAGATTATTATTTACTGTTGTTGTTCATCACAATTGCTCAACCCTTGCTTCTCTCTAACCCTCTGTTTTTTGTTCCACAAGCTCATGAGTACCTGTGCTGTGTGCCCCTCTTTCCTCTTCTCTGTCTCTCTCCCTGTTCTCCTGCCTGTCTTTCTTGTCCAAGGCATCCCCCGCTGCATCATCACCCATCTTTGACATGCTCCGCTCCCCCATCTATCACTGCCAATTCTGGAGTCTGTAGTCAATGCGATGGTGGTCATGGCTCTGGTCCGGCTTTCTCCCGGTAGCATTTAGGAAGCTGCTTGGCGTCCTCTTCGCTACATTATAAAACTACATTATCTTAAATATTTGTTATGACTGTTGAATACTGTCTTTGTCTCTGTACACAACATCTGTTGCATGTCTGTCAGTCCTGGGAGAGGGATCCCTCCTCTGTTGCTCTTTCTGAGGTTTCTTCCTTTTTCTCCCTGTTAAAGGGGTTTTTGGGGGTTTTTTCCTTATATGATGCGAGGTTCTAAGGAAAGAGGATGTTGTATTGCTGTATAGACTGTGAAGCCCTCTGAGGCAAATTGTAATTTGTGAGATTGGGCTATAAAAATATACAAATAAAATTGACTTGACTTGACTCGACTTGAAAAGTTCTAGTCTTTATGCATATTATCTAGTGATTATACTGTATGTCAGGGCCAAACCCGATCAATAACGAATGACACAACAGGTAGTGATTCTTTTACTCGTGAGGAGAGAACGCACGGAGGGAAACACTCAGTTACAGTCTGTTCACAACGCTCTCTGAGCCCTTTGTATGCCCTCCCTCGTTTTATTGTTACTTTGTAATCATTGGGGTTACATTGTTTTCATGATTCAGCAGAAAAGAAAATCATGTAGACAAAGTGTCTGGCACCTTCAGTCTGGAGCCTCATGACCCAAGAGACATCTGGTACCTTATCTAGGTGTGCTGGTGATTTGCAAGGATTAACAAGGCTATGTGTGTGCAAAGAATTTCAATGATTCTCACACTATATGTCAATATGTGACAGTATATGACAATCATGGAAATTTACTGGAAAATATGCATAAAGAATAGCACTTTTCCAACAGGCATGTATGCAGGTGAGACAAAGGAATAGGAGGGAAGAGAAAAGCTCACTGCACCAGGAGAAAGCCCTTGGCTGTCTAATTTTAGAAGCATTGCTTGGTCTGACCATTAGCTTTACCAAAAAGGTTTATCATTTATGTGGCTCTCCCATTATACGTTCTGAAGTTGCCACAAGGGATGCCTCCATGATATTCTATATGGCGTAATATTTTTATGTACTTGGTTTAATCCCTGTACACTTCACCTGATATAATATAATAGTTATATGAAAAAGGTTTGAAAAATAAGAACAAAAAAAGCCTAGGGTGCGTCAGATTCTGTGATCCAGCCTCCTGTTCATTTAGGAAAAGCAACAGGTTTCCATGTTTTGGAACAGAGTCACAGAGGCTTCACTGTTGGAAAGAGAATGGCCATCCTGGGTCTGATAAGGAGGGGGAGTAGCCCTCCAGATCAATGTGTCCAAAGGAATGTTCACAAACTGGTGTACTAACAGATTCATAAATTTCAGTCGATGTTTTTGTAAAACTTTTATTTGTATAGCCCATTATCACATGCAGTGCCATAGTGGGCTTTACAAAAACCCTGGTCATGAGCCTATGAAGACAAGGACAAACCCCTCAAAAAACTCTGAATTCTAAGGAATTGGGAAGAAACATTGGGTGTTAATTCAGGAGGATATCTTTTCAATGAATATCAATACATGCCATAGGAACTGCTAGTGGTGTCTCAATGTTGCATTGCATGCATTTTTTTCTTATTGGAGTGAAAAGGGGGGAACGACGTATTAAAAAAAGTACAGAAGGATGTGTTGATGAGGCCGGATGATGTGACAAGCAGTGAGGTACAGCAGCCAGCAGGAAGGGTTTGAGGCACCATGGTGTGGGCTGTTGCGGGAGGATCCTCTCAATTGTCTTAGACTCTGGTGTCACATTCTAAGTGCCTTAGAAGATCCTCTCAAACTGCTGCATCGCCTGCATGATGTTTGTGTCCTTGAGCAAGATATGGTGAGGTTGACAGATCGTTATTAAAACGTAAGTTGTAGCATTAATGAAAAAGCATGCTGCCCTACCTTTTTGCAGGATTCGATGAACTCTTCCATGGTAACCACCCCATCGTGATTCCGATCCATTCTCTGTGGATTTAAGACAGCATATTTTCTCTGTGCGTCCTTTCTTTAACACTTCTTTTCAGCACTATTTATCAAAAAGTCATTAAAAAAAAGGTAAATATGGTTGATGGAGGTTTTGCTTGTGACCTGGAAAAAGCTTTCCAAATGATCTTTTGATGCATAGTCCTGCACGGTTGGATTTGTGTTTTTCCCCATCATTTCATAGATGGACTTTATGATGTCTAGCATGTTCTGAAAGAGGATGAAACAGTTTTCACAAAATGAACTGGAATCACCAAATACAGCGAGTGGCGAGCATAAACAGCACCTCTCTGCTTAAGCAGCCATCCTTGTTGAGGTCATAGAAGTTGAAGGTCCAGTTTAGTCGGTCGTTAATGGTCCCCCTCAGAATGACAGACAGACCAAATGCAAAATCCTGATAGAGAAATTGTTATTGACATCTTTACAGCTGTTTGGACCCAGTGGATTAATCCAAATTCTAATAAAGCAAAAAAATAAATGAAGAAATGTGAATCCAGTAATTGTAAATTGCTCACCTCAAAACATACTGATCCAGTCTTGTTTGTGTCAAAGGCCTCAAACAGGAAATGTGCATACATACTTGAATCTGCAAAAGAGATATTTTCAATAGTTAGTGTTGCTGCAAAACACCTTGTAGCAGTGAAACCAAAGCCAGTGTCATTTCAAGTAAACATACAATGTTATGTTATACAATGTTATTGATGAAAAGAAAACATGTTGCATGTCTGCAGGTTTGAACATATCAGTTTGCATCAGATTTCCGCATATCTTTATTGTCTTTTTGTCTGGTGATGTAAACCAAAGTTATGTCAAACGTTTAACCCAAGAGTGAGAGTACACCACAAAGAAAGATACAAGCTGACCACACATTAAGTCTCTAACAAACGAATCTTAAAAAGCCATGAGGCTACGATTTAGTCTACAATGGCATAGACATTGTGAGGAACACACACTAACAGAGATCGTAGCAGTTTGCAGCAAACTCTTTCCAAATTGTCGTTGGCATGCATTTTCTTTCCCCCGTTTGGTCCTCACCGAGGTTGCAGGGCCGCTTCAATCTGATCCCAGTTTCACCCTGACCACTCGATTGTCACACACACTCTTACGATATGTTTATGTCCGCTGGTAATCAATCGCAGTCATTAGCTCGGAAATATTCCAGTATACTTTCTCACTGAATCTGTTGGTTGATTAGATCCAACCACCAAGGACAAGGACATCTGCATCTTGTCTTGGAACAGTGTTGTTGGCATTTCAACCATTTACCTTTTCCACATAGAGAATAAAACTGTCCATCACTGTTGTGAGGTTTTAGAAATGTTGGCTGTAATTCTTGCCTCTCTGTTCAATGCTTACTGATGGCTACTTAATTATGATCAGAAATTGTGGATGACTAAGCAAATGGGTGTCTTGTCATCTTCAGAACTGCTGGCATACCTCCCAGTGGAAAGAACTGAGAGTATATATTCTTAAAGGTCTCTTCATCCACCATTCCTTTGGGACACTCCTGGAGAAACAAACAAATAAAAGTGAAGATATGCAACTTTCCAGTTTTCTGACCCACTGCATGCAAGCTTGTACCCCGGGGTTGTATCGATTGCTATCGACTGAGAGGTTGTAGTATTTTTTGCGTAGCTGATCTCATTGACTCTGTCGTTTTTTTGTTGTTGTTTTTTTCTCAAAGTGAATACAGTTAACATGTAGGTGGTTTGAGCTGCATGGAGATGCTTTACAAAATATTTCACTCACAAGCAAGTGTCCGATTCCAGTACAAGAGGACCAAGTATCTTTTGGAAAGCGACTATCAATGAGTTTCAGTTTGGAGTGAGGGTAAAGGTAATGTCAGCTAGAAGGCAAATTCAGATGTTGTATCATTTCACCCCCAAACATTTTACCAGGATCTGCTGGTGCTGTTTTTGGTCTGCCATTTACAGTGTGTTGGACAAACAAGTACATAAGCAAGAATGACTACCTCATAGACTCTGATCTGATGTGACAGTTTGAAGTCAAAGAAAAGGACGAAGATGTGTGGGTGAAATTACTGTGTTCAACCTGTGAAACACTGCAACAAGCACAAGGTACTTTCATCGTAATTGTGCTGTTTTATGTTCGACCTACATTTTTGAAGCCCCTGTAGAGAACCTGTAGTTCCTTAGTTGTGAACTTTGTCTGCTCCTGCAACTTCAATAAGCTTTCAGGGCGATGGCAGACAGTGGATAATTCAGAGTCATCTTCTATGTCGTCTATTGGAATAAGAAATAATTGTTGGCATTCACCAAATTAACATTCAATAGTGTCTGCAACTTTGTCTGCCATGACAAATAGATAAAAATTGAATGTTATCACAGTGGCTGAAAGAGAAAAACACAGAAACTATTCTCTCAAATGTTCAAAATTTTCCAAACCAAATGTTTCTTTAGATTTTTTATGATGTTGACAATAATTGAGATGTCACCTCCATACTTTGCAAATTAAGCTTTGCATTATTAGGCACAGGTATGGAGCAATTAAGACTCTGGGTTATTACCAGTCACAGTGCAGAGGCACATTAATGTGCCACAAGAGATAACCAGGCTACTGATTGAAATTATCAAATTTCACCTCACTGGTATGAAGATTATTTACACATAAAGAGAATAATCAGTCGATTATGACTGATCAGTCATAAGTCATCTCTGCCACCAATGATGACTTTCGAGCAGAACACTTCTTATTCACTAGAAAGCAGAAGGTAACTAATAACCACGCATAAATACAACTTAGCATGCTTATTGAGTTAGGGATGCTTTGAGACCTGATAGTAAAGGCAGTAATGGATAAACATTTGAAAAAATGATAGTGCACAATACAACGTATGTCTTGGAAAAAAATCTGAATTACAGGAAAGTTGCAGTGGTCCAAATAAAGCTCAGATAATACAATGAAACTATTTTATTTTACTCTCATGAAAGTGATTCATCAAGTCAAGTCAATTTCATTTGCATCGCGTCCAATCATAACAGAATTTATCTTGACCCTAACTAATCTATCTAACCCTAACCCACACCCTGACTCATTCCAAAATGGAGCCAGTAGAGTTCCTCAACATGTAAACATTCTAAGTCTATAAGATGAACACACATAGACCAAAATATCCCCCATTAGCAGCAGTGGCGGGGAAAAACTTCTGTTAAACCGAAGAAACCTCAGGCAGGTCAGGCTGCAGGTGGGTGGCCAACTGCCTCGACTGGCTGAGCTGAAAGAGAGAAGGAGGGAGAGAGAGAGACACAGACAGGTGTGGGGATGCACAGCCGCAGGTGCACAGCATGTCGATCGGGAGCAGAACCCGGATGTTTGTGGGTCCGTCATCGCTGGTTGTGTTCTAGCTGCGGGCTTTGGGTTGATATAGCACAAGAGAAAACTCCGGGAAAGAAGCCCAATTAGTAACATGCATTTTGAAGACATGGATGCAGTTGAATGATCGAGGCAAGTGAGGCAGAGAGGAGAGCCAGGAAGAGGAGGAGAGAAAAGCTCAGTGTGTCGCCTAATTCTGGACGCATAGTTTTGTCTACCTACTCTATAAGCTTTATTGCAGAGGAAATTTTTACCACATTGTCATATGAATTTTACAGGATCCTTCAAACACACTTCACACTTTTCGAGTTGCCTTTGACTGGCCATAGGTTTCACTGTCCAGCCTGCAAGACTCAAAGGAGGCTAGTAACCATTGTTCCTCAGGCCATTTTGAAGTCCTAACAATGCCATCCACCCCCCAACACCCCACATGCCCCACTCACTACATATCAATAGACAGGTAGGTTAACAGGCACAGACAGACAGACAGACAGACAGACTGACTGACTGACTGACCGACTGACTGATGGATGATCGAAAGATGATCTGTTAATTGTGAATGCATTGTAAAGTTGTACAGTGTATATGACAGTGTTCAGACAGCCTACAGTACATGGCAACATAAATTAAATGCTCCTCTGTCACACTGACGTTGACACTTAAACAGTATTTCTGCTATTATTACATTATCTGACATTGATCCAGGTGTCAGACACCCTCACTACGTTTAAGAGAATACCATATTAAAACTTTCCTTTTTATAAAGCTTATGACTGGTACAATTAAGTTTATACAGTAATTAGTCCAAGATGTGCTGCTAGATTTAGACTGTCGAGCGATTCTCAGGATGCACTCTTCCTCTCTCTCACCTGTATGTCTCTTTAATGCATGTTATTAATTCATTTCCCACAGTCTTTGTGTCTTTTGCTTTTGTTAACCCTCAGACCGCCGCTGGAACAGCACCAGGGATGACAGACCGCCAAACATCCAGGTCCTGCTCCTGATCGGCTGCTCTATTTGAAATTAGACATATCTACATATTCTTTATAGATGTTGAATTCAGTCTATCTAGCCACTTTTGCTGATTTCTTTGTTGCATCTTTATACCTGTCTGTTCCGCTGTCCCTCTCCTTCTCTATTTCAACTGAACTGGTCAAGGCAGATGGCCACCCTCCTGCAGTCTGGGTCTGCCCGACGTTTCTTCCTGTTAAAGGGGAGTTTTTCCTAGTCATGGTTGCCAAGCACTTGCTAATGGGGGAAATGTTTGGTCTCTGCATGAAAATGCTACGTAGATTGGTCTTCACCCACTCCATCATTGAAAGGATCTTGACATCATTTCAGTTGTGATTTGGCGCTATTCAAATTAAATTGTATTGGACAGACAGACAGACAGACAGACAGACAGACAGACAGAAAGACAGACAGACAGACAGGCTGGGTTGTTGATTGATTGATTGATTGATTGATTGATTGATTGATGATTTATTGATTGATTTATTCATCCATCCATCCATCCATCCGTCCATCCATCTATCCATTCATTTGGGAGGTTCCCCACAGGAAGTTGCAACTACAGTGAGTGAGTGATCAAAACTTATATGGGCGTTATGTTTTGGGGCAGTAACAGCTCAGTCCATTTGTACCAGGCTATGGAACCACTGATTCCTGAACAGACCAAGAATACGGTGGATCCACTGCTGAGATGCCTTTCAAGCACAGCACCTCACACCAACCCGCTTGAGGCGCAACTCAGTGACTCTATCGCTACACCCTGTATGTTTGATGCTGTTCCAACTAGCCTGCTCAAAGAAGTCATTCCCGTAAAAGGAACATCTGTGCTTACTATCATTAATATCCCTCTATTGGCAGGCTACATACCACAGTCTTTCAAAGTTGCTGTAATCAAACCTCACTTTAAAAACCCACTCTTGATAAGGGGTTTTGGCTAACTGCAGACCTATTTCTAACCTTCCTCTCCTCTCCAAGATCTTGGAGAAAGTCGTCGCTAAACAGTTATGCGACTACCTGCAGAGCAGTAGTTTATTCCAGGAATTTCAGTTAGGTTTCAGAATGCATTGCAGCACCGAAACAGCACTGGTGAAGGTCACAAATGACCACCTAGCGCAGACCTGGCCAACCCGCGGCTCCCAAGCCGCATGCGGCTCTTTGCCTGGTTTCATGTGGCTCTTTTACGTTCATATCAACATATACTGTATGTTTGTGGGTTTTTTTGTGCGTGTTCGCTTTGCTGGAGTTTAATACGGAATTTTCGTCAAACGCACAGGCGCATGAGGTGAAATTCCGCAAAGCAGGAGGGGCAAACCTATTCGAGCAAACAATCTGTGTCAGTCTCGCTCTCCAAATGGCAGGGAAAAAATGCACAGCTAAACGAAAATATGAAGATGAATACAGGATGTTTTTAACAGAGTGGGATGGTTTATATTTTTTTGTTGAACGTAAAGGCAAGCCATCGTGCCTGATATGTCAGACGTCATTAGCGCATTTCAAAGCTTCAAATCTTCAGCGCCACTTCAGCTCACTTCATGCTAACATCGTGAAGGAATTTCCAAAAGGGACTGAATTTCGCAAGCACAATTCGGACACTTTGAAAAGACAGGCAGAAAAGCAGGTACAGTTTTTCCAAAAAATCACGAAGCACCCAGCGACTGTCAGGCTTGAAAAATGCTATTGTAAATTATTATGTTTTTGTTTGTGGACTTTGTTGAACTAAGAGTTTGTGTGTGTGAGACAGTGCACACAATGTTCATTGTTGAAAATGACTGGCCTGTGGTCTTAGTACTGTAGGAGTCAATTTCTGTCATGATCATGGTGGTGTGTGACATGATAATGTAACACAATAAATTTGGCTGAGCAGAGGTGTGTGTGTAAGAAGAAGGGATGGGGTGATGTTCTGTATGCCCATGTGTATGATGTGGCTCTTTGCGGTAACATAGTAAAAAATGTGGCTCTTACTCTCTGACTGGTTGGCCACCCCTGACCTAGCGCTTTGGATAAAGATCTCGCTTCTGTGTTTGTTCTTCAAGATCTCAGTGCCGCATTCGACACCATCGACCATCAGATCCCTCTACAGAGGCAAGAGGATCTGACTGTTATCGAAGGGACCGCCTTAAGCTGGTTTAAGTCATATCTATCAGATAGACTTCAGTTTGTACATGTTAACAACTTGTCTTCTGAGCACACTAGGGTTAGACATAGAGTCCCACACGGCTCTGTACTCGGACCGATTCTGTTCTGTTCTGTTCTAACCCCATGTATTCCTCCTCGAGGAGGCTTCATGAGAAAACACTCCATCAATTTTCATTGTTATGCTGATGATTCACACCCATGAGCGGAACTTGTTGGGGGCTGCAAGGGCAGCAGTTCCCTGGCCCGGGCCCTTAGGAGGGATGGGACGAAGAGACGGAGATATTTCTTCTGCCGTCATAGAAAAGCCGGATCCGGATCCTGACCCGGGAGGAAGGAAGGAAAATTAGACATAGCGTAATGCATGTCATAGCCTCATAAATGGAAGTGTGTGAGATGATATAGGTTGTCCCAGTCAGGATGAGTCATGGTTGGGGAAAAAAACTTAACAAGGACTGACTTAAGTCATGTAGTTAAGCGTAAAATACTGAATGAAATGCTGTGCGGCATTGTGACTGATAGGCACACGCACCTGCCCCCTTCACGGGGTGCGCCATGAAATGTTTATGATGTCCATTGTGTGCCGAAGCTGAAAAAACAGCTAGGAAACACCAGTTGAAAGGGCCTGGTCATGTGCCCCACCCCAGGCCCGGCGCTGATTTGTTCCGCCACTGTACTCACCTGTGTCTATCAGTGAAACCTGAGGAAGCCAAACATTTGGCTAAACTTCGGGGTTGCCATAGGGACATAAAAGCGTGTATGGCCCGTAACTCTCCGTTGCTCAATGCAGAAAAAACTGAAGTTATTGTTTAAATCCAGAGTAGGCCAGTCGCGTCAATACAGCTAATGTAGGCAATTGTCTGGGGCCTTAAGACAGCGGGGGGCCCCAAGACTGGTCATGAATAAAATCCAATGACAAACTGTGTGAGCGCCCCCCTTATCTCTGTTACGGTCAATGCAGTAAAGTGCAATGTTAGAATCCCCCTCAAGGAGGCCCCTCTCATTAGTTGTCGGCAGCCAGCCAAATTCATGATTCCTACAGCTGGCAAATTACAAACCTTGAGTTACAAAACCTGTCACCATGAAATGGAGTTTTCTATCAGGCAGCCAGAAAAGGAAGAAGATAAAGGAAGAGGAGGAATAGAAAAAAAATAGGAGTAAGTGATAAACACTCTGGATAAAATATGTCTCTTGAACAAATGGTATCATTTAGCAGCACGTGGGCTACTAGTGATGGGAATTCCGGCTCTTTTTAGAGAACCGGCTCTTGTGGCTCGGCTCACTGAAAAGAGCCGGCTCTTTCAGCTCCCAAATGGCTCTTCAGATTTTTTGGTGCTGAAATTAATTCATCACCAACAAAAATGTAAAATTATGCGCAATATTAATTACTTATGTAAAAAACATGCAGTATATCAAATGTTTGTTGTAGAAAAACACTTTTATTAATACAATCAAGAGAGTGATCAAAAAAATAATTTAGAAAGTGCAAAACCAAACATTTAACTATTTACAAATAAAGTTAACAAACAATTTTAAACTTTTACCTTTTTACTTTTTTTACTTGCAGTGAAGCACGCTCTCTGTCATACAGGCCTGGGATGATTTTTTGGGAGTGTTTTCCTGCTTGGAATTGCATACATTGGATTGAGTGCATGAATAAATCCTCTGAATCCTTTGTCATCAACAACTAAAAATGGTTGAAAATCACATGCAATCATTTTGGCCAGTTCTTCATCAATTGTCTTCTGCCTTGCTGTGGTCAGAGACTTTTGCAAAAATTGGCTCATAGGGCTCTGAGTAGTAAATTTAGCTGGTTGTGGTGGAGCAGGAGTACTAGCAGATGCTGTAGACACTGAGGTTGCAGGAACAGTTTCAGTTGACACACTGGCACCATCATTAACATCACTTGCTTGTTTTGTTTCCTCTAATTGAGCTGCCGGATGGACAGTTCTCATGTGCCTGTGCAAGTTGTTTGTGGAGCCAGCTCTTTAAGACATCTTTGCCTTGCAGACCCTATATTCTGCCTTGGAATTATCAATAACATTAAAGTGAGTCCAAATTTTGCTCCTTTTCCTATTATTGCTCATCTTTTTACCTTTCCTGTCCTTTTGCAGCGTTGTGGGACCTGCTCTCTCTCGCTCTCTTTCTAGGGGAGCGAAGCGGCTCACAATTAGGAGCCGGCTCGCGTCCAATCAGGAGCCGGCTCCCGTCGTTCATGTCAACGAACCGGCTCTCAGAGCCGTTTCGTTCGCGACCGACACATCAC
>OMPJ01039327.1:0-10142 GCA_900312935.1 Carapus acus | reverse complement strand
TTTCATGTTGTTGACGCCAAATTCTGACCCTACCATCCGAATGTCGCAGCAGAAATCGAGACTCATCAGACCAGGCAACGTTTTTCCAATCTTCTATTGTCCAATTTCGATGAGCTTGTGCAAATTGTAGCCTCAGTTTCCTGTTCTTAGCTGAAAGGAGTGGCACCCGGTGTGGTCTTCTGCTGCTGTAGCCCATCTGCCTCAAAGTTCGACGTACTGTGCGTTCAGAGATGCTCTTCTGCCTACCTTGGTTGTAACAGGTGGTTATTTGAGTCACTGTTGCCTTTCTATCAGCTCGAACCAGTCTGGCCATTCTCCTCTGACCTCTAGTATCAACAAGGCATTTCTGCCCACAGAACTGCCGCTCACTGGATATTTTTTCTTTTTCGGACCATTGTCTGTAAACCCTAGAGATGGTTGTGCGTGAAAATCCCAGTAGATCAGCAGTTTCTGAAATACTCAGACCAGCCCTTCTGGCACCAACAACCATGCCATGTTCAAAGTCACTCAAATCACCTTTCTTCCCCATACTGATGCTCGGTTTGAACTGCAGGAGATTGTCTTAACCATGTCTACATGCCTAAATGCACTGAGTTACCGCCATGTGATTGGCTGATTAGAAATTAAGTGTTATCGAGCAGTTGGACAGGTGTACCTAATAAAGTGGCCGGTGAGTGTATATTCTGTGCAACACAGATATTTGCAAGTTGCAAGATCCAAAAGCTTTGGATGGAGTTTCACTTTCATCACAGCATCATACTTACCCTTGCACACTCAGACACACGCTCCATGTCTGTATCTATCTGCATTCACTCATATTTGCTTCAGTGTCTTTTTTCACAATTTTCACTGAAAATTTACCCACGCCTTTGGGGTGAAAAAACTGAGGTAACTTCTGTTTGAGCCCCAAAGGTGTAGGTCAGTGATTATACAGGGCCTCATATACAGAGAGCCTTTAAGGGAGACTATGATTCACTTATGTCAATGCATGCATGTACGTATTTGTGTGACAGTAGACAATCTGTTTTCATCTAGGACTGAGGTCTGCAGGCAAAAACTGAAAAAACACAAAGTGGCATGTAACACATTGTGAGAAATGGTGTGTGTTTGTGTGTGCACCTGTGCGTGCGTGCGCGTGTTTATGTGCATGTATGTGTGCGCAGGGGTTTCGCAAGGTTTTCAAGCTTTCAAATTATTAAATGCCAATCAGCAGCCATGAGGCTGTGATTGGAGGTTCAGCCTGGAAATTGGCCTCCAATTCCTCCAAGAATCATGGCCTGACAGCAACACACTTGAACATATGAACACACACACACTCACACACACACGCCACTTTGTGCATGTATTCGTAGACATGTGAATGTGTTAACATTGTTTTCTCAGTTTTTGCCTACTTTCTTATTGCACATATTCATGTTTTCTGAGAGATCTTAAAATCCAGATTGGAACATGTAACTTCACACGCACGCTCACACATTTTACATATATTCACATATATTTTTATTGTTTGAAACCATGTATATGTGATGGTGTGGGCTCAGCACAATACATCAAGCTTTCTCAAGTGGGCTTCCTCAGCCCTGTGAGGGCAGCTTCATTTCCTCTGTCCTGTAATTGCTATCTTCGGCTTTTCCCAGGATGCTTGCTAAGAGGCCTCTGCACACAGTGAACACACAAATAACATGCAGAGGCATGCACGTGTGTACAAGCATACACATACAAATTTTCAAACATAGAATACTTATATTAACCGTTTGTTTACTGTGAACCTTTTTTGTTTCACACCTTTGATGTCTCCTGTCGTACTTTAAAAAAAAACATTTTTCTTGTCAACAGATTAACAACAAGACACATGGGACAGTTACTGTGCCTTTTGGGATCTCCAAAGATGCAAAGATATTGCAGCAGCTGGTTTTAGAGAGCCCACTAGGACAAACACACCTCAACGGGCGGAGCATAACAAGAGTCATCCTGTCCCCAAGGACAGCCCTCATCAACTTTCTTGTTGATGAATGAAGTTCTCTTTATGCATGATGAACGGTGGCAAATCATTGGGAGGGGATTCTTCTTTGAAGGATTGTGAAATGTGGCACATTTATTTAGATGTTTTTAATAAAAGAACCAAACAACAGGTGTCTCTCTCAGGTTGGACTGTGAGATCTGACTTTTCTTCTCAGACTTTAAGATCTGACTATTATCTCGATGTCTTGCTGACTGAGTCGATGATAGCAGACACCTTACTGCCTGGTATCAAACATCTTGGTTAGACGAAGCAACATATTTTTGTTATTGTTAATATTGTCTCTTTTTAAATTTTATTTTTTATTACAACTAGAGTCAAGAGTAGTATTCTGTAGACTGTCAGGAAGTATTCCCTCACATTTTCCCTACATATGTACGCTTTATCTCTTCCATCAGAAGACAGGAAAAGAGACATAATAACAGGAAGAGACGCCAGCAGAGAGAGGAGACAAGCAGCTAGCTAGAGAATGTGCCACACTCTTAATCATCCCAGACACATAAAAAGAAGTCTGTTACTTGCAATGGCTTATTTTTCTCCTGCAGCTCCTATTAAACAGTACTTCTGTGAAAATGAGTAGTGAGCAATGCTAGCTAGTAAAAACAAGTCTGAACTCAATCAGGTTTAAACACGAAGCTGACGCCTGACACCGCTGCAATACTAAAAGGGGCCAATGCTTTACATCCACGTAGTACTGCACGTGCTGCCCAGCAGAATCTTTGAAATAAAATTTGACAAGTTCTGCTACATTTCCTGTACTAATTAATTTGTCACTGACAGCTCTTGGGATCGCTAACACTTTCCTTCAGCTCTACAGTTTCCATGACAACTTAGATCTTTGAATAGGCAACAGGACTCCTCTGAGATACTCCCTTTTGGACCACATTTTTGTCATGCTCTATAACACACACGGTTTACAGCAAGCACCGTGTCTGCATCTGAAAAATGAGTGGCTTCAACCCCAACAAATGACCATGATTTTAGAATGGCAGGAGCAGGGCAGGGTGTATTGTTCTCACTAGGGGGATATAATGACAAAGCTCATTATCAGTGCTGACCTCAGGAGTGGAACTTTTGTCATATTATATTTTTTCTGTGAACTACTTTGCAGAGATTTCCTCCAGTCCTTCAACTGTCGGAAGATACACCTTGAACTAGAAAGAAGACTAGAAAGTCTATGAAGAGTGTGTATCGTGCAGAATCATTCCATGAATACAATCCTTTTGCCAGAGGAAAATATTTGCGATAAACCATTACACCCAAACAATGGCAAGTGATAACTACATAGACACATTGTAGTGCTAGTTTTTCGCAGTTAACATCATCATTTGAGCTACACAGTCTTAACTTTTCCAACCCGGATGAGTTGTTGTTTCATAGTTGATCAGCCGGTACAAAAGAAGTTAGTCAAGTAATTTAATGGGAGTATACTGCATAATGCGTTGCTGTCCTATGAGGTGTTTTAGCTCATTGGCGCTTTACTTCCTTGCTTTGGTTGTGTAAATGCTGCATCACTCATACATTTGTTCTTTACTGTGCAGTATGTATTCTCAGTGTAAATATTTAGGACACAGATCAACACTGTCCTTTTGTGTTTGCTGGGACGGGGGTCCCAAACACATACCAACCTCATCCCAATTTTGATACATTTCCTCCGGACTTCAAGCTGGGATTTATAATGTGGAGAGCAGCCCAGACATGTTGATGGGTTGTGAGTTGAGTGAAAAAAGGCTTGGAGAAAAAGATGTCCCTGTGCCAAGGACAGCGAACACAGGCCTTACGATGTGAATGAAAACAAGCGATATATACA
The DNA here is from genome assembly GCA_900312935.1 of Carapus acus. Lineage (NCBI taxonomy): Eukaryota > Metazoa > Chordata > Actinopteri > Ophidiiformes > Carapidae > Carapus > Carapus acus. The sequence goes on along the minus strand of OMPJ01039327.1, from coordinate 6,312 downwards.
CAGCCTGGTTTGTAGTTATTCTGCATTATAATGGACATTGAGATGTGTGGTATGTTTGATTGGTCTTAAATAGCACAAAATGTTTATCACCCTTATGAAAAAAGTTGGAGAAGTGGTTGCATGGATGATCCAGGCTTGATGAGTAATTCTGGACCGCTACAGCAATGAGTGGGTTGTAACACAGAACGTCTTTTTACATTTCTTCTCCTACCCTGAACCAAATTTGGATTCACACATTTAATGGGGACAGGAATTGCCCCCTGCAAGTCAGAATAGGAATTCAGATACCTGCACACACCGTTACAAAATAAGTTGACGGAGATGTTGAAAGGAAACCAAAATAGCTGTGCTTCAAACACACCGCTGATAGTGGTGTATGATGCTGCACATTTTGGTATCAATCTGATACCAAGTAAACACGGGCCAGTATTACCGATACAAATATGTTTCAATAAATAAGGTGGACACGTCATAGACTAGAAATCTCAATTAATTTTCATGTCCTTAAGTAGTTTTAAATGTTTCATTTTTATTATTAAACAGTTAAAACCCTGGGCAGAATTAGCACAAAGCTTATAATTAAACAGCAAATGCTTCATCATCGATTTTGTTTTCAGAAAAATCTGAGATACATAGAGCAAAAGTCACCTACATCACACATGTCAATGGTATAAATGTATTACATCAAGGTCTTAGCATAATTTATATGTTTTGAGTCGGCTTTGTTATAAATAACAGTTTCACCTTGTTACTTTCAACACTCGGACCTGCCTGGAAATTCTCCGCCATGCTGGAAAGCCTCTGCCAGTGGTGGGGGATTTCTCTCCTCCTCTCCCTGTTTTTGTAGTTTTTTGTGGGTATGTTTTTTTTCAACTATGTCCTATATAAATTGGTAGTCTTTCCACCACACCTGACCAGCTTTTTGCAAATCCCATATTTTGCTGTTGTCTCGTTTTTGGCTGGAAAGTACAGCCACACAAAGCCTCTTCCTCTCTGCCATTGTTGTATTTTCCCTGCGCTTGCACTAATGAACCTGAGCTGGCAACTTGCTTGTTTGTTTGTTTGGTGCGTCTTAGTCACATTACCCGTCAAACCTGGGAGGGCCGAGAGACACGTTCCCTCTCCATAATCTCGAGATGCACCCTGTGTACTAAAATGCCACGGCATTTCCTTTTCCATGTACTTTGAAGATCTTAAGCGTGTGTATATCTTGAACTGCAAGTGTTCTGCAGCTGGAGGTAAAGCGAAAGAATTCATCCGCGATAAATGGAATGCAGTGAAAAATAACGAAGTATTTTTCAGCAGACCGGTACAACAAGAAGGCGGGGAGTTTTTACTTTTTTTAATGGTATGAAGGAGAAGTTACATGATTTTGTGCTTCCCTGGCTCTAAGTCAAAGCAGATGAATGAGTGGGGAAAATAATTCTTAAAATAGCTAACCAGCGAGTGAGTCACCCGTGATTTCATCCATCCCACTCTTGAGCCACAGGACTCGAGCAGTAACTCGCCAAGCTCTGCACCTTTAAAGTGTTCGGTTCCCTCGGACTGTCCCACCGGCGGCCACGCACGCCGCTAACTTTATCCCATGGTGCTGGCGACAACACTGGGCTATTCTGGTGATCTCCCGTGCTTTCAGCGGTATTCGGAATGGTTTCAAGAGACTTTTGAAGTACTTTCTCTGGTTTAGCAGCGCGGGGGGTAGTTGTAAATGAGGGCTCCCCCGCTGGGACTGTAAAGCGGGAGGAGGGGGAAGTTTGTAGAGTCGCTAGGGCTATCGGGTCCGGAATCTGCTCTCGTTTTTAAGCGAAGACACGACGGTTTGCTCGGGACGCGGGCGGAGCTGTCCGGAGGAAGAAGCTCACGGCTTCTTCAGTTCTTCACGAAGGAGGGAGAAAAAGCAGCAGAAAAGTTGGGAATAGCGGATTGCATTTGGCTTCCTGTTTATTACGGATATCAATGTGCTGTCACAGTGCCAGACAGTAAGTGAGTAACTCACGTCGACAAACTTCGGAGAAGTTCCTGCTTGTTCGATTCGATTGCGGTTGAGCTATTTCGCGAAGGCCGTTAACATGGATAAGTACGAGGATTTGGGTCTCGAGGCCAGTAAATTCATCGAAGACCTGAACATGTACGAAGCGTCTAGGGATGGGTTATTCCGAACAAGGAGGGATGCGGGAAACAACCCCGACTTCGAGGAGACGAGGAAGGTGTTTGCCTCCAAAATGACGAAAATCCACATGCAAAAACATCAAGAGGAGTTGGCTAGAAACAACACAGCCTTGAAAATGAATGGTGGCCACTCCAGCATGTACTGCACAAAAGACAGACCACCTATCACCAGCCATCGACAACCGGGGGAGGCTGCTGCGAAGCCCCCGATCTTGTCTGGCCCTTTGCCGGGAGTCATTACAGGGGGAGCCCACTCACAGCCTGATGGCGCGAAACATACAGGCGCCCTGTCTGATCCCCCTGTTGCCAGGGCACATGGCCATGGAGGCAATAACAATACCAAGGAGCAACAGTCATACCAGCGCCAGGCCCCAACTACCTCCAGTCCAGGAATGGCTTTGCACAATGCACCCACGTTTGCTAGCCCCCACGATGCCTTGGCCTGGTCCAGCAGCAACCACGTCTCCCCATCTGGGGCTGGATTCGACGGCAGTGGAGCCCCTCATCAGCTGTCTCTGCGCCTGACTCCACTACTTGCTCCCAGCAGTCCACCTAGTCAGCAGAATCAGGCTGACACCGTCTCAGCAAAGCTGAGTCCATCCTCCACTGTGGGGTCAGCTAGACCTTGGGCAGGAGAATTATGTGGCACAACTCTTGACTTCATCCCTTCGGTCCCACCTCTGAGTGCCTTTACTGAAGGTGCTGACTTCCTTTTGCAGCGGCCCTCACACCATCACACACCACCCTCCTCAATCTCGAGACCCTCTGTCAACTATTCAGGTCACCGACATAATGGTCCCAACGCACCCTCCCCTGTCTTATCTTCTGAAATAGTCCATATGTCTCCTTGTGTCCCAGCTCCAGGCACTGTCTCCAGAATTATTAGCCATTCTCAAGTTCAGAACCACATGTCCACCTCTGGGAAAAAAGTAAATGTCAATGCTGAACGCTCCCCAAGGGCTGTGAAACAGCCTTTCCTATCTCACCATGCACAGTCCCCAGATCAGGAACCCTCACAAGCTGAAGTTAAACTAGAGGCCATCACCAAACGTCTGGAGAAAGAGATGGATGCCCAACCAAAGGCAGACTACTTTGGTAAGACAGTTGACACTGCTTGCAACACAGCCTGTGTTACTACGTACTCAAATGGTTAAGGCACTTTTAAATCTTAACAATCAATCCCACCATTAACCGGTATTTTCAGATAAATGCTGTGTCTGGTAGCAGTAGAAGAATCACAAGCGATGGGAAAAGGAAATACAATCCTTGCAGAACCTCAACATATGAAGTACCAGTAATTGTAGAATTAATTCAAGCAGTCTGGCAAGTTACTCTTAAACATGCAATGAACTTGTCTTAGGGTCTCATGTACAATACATGTGTGTAGCAGTTGAATGTCTTCATTGGGAACCTTGACTGTAAATTAAATGACTTTTGTGTCATTTTTATCAGTTTAAATGATAACTAATATTTTCTGCATTTTCTGTGGTATGAATGTCCTTCTTACCACTTAGTTGAGCTAGTAAATTTCTTGACAGTGTGTTTTTAGGTATGCAAATGTTTTTTAAGTGTAATTTTAAGATATGTTACAAACAAGCATCAGTAGATGTCAATGTACTAGATGAAATTGCCCTTAAGAATAATGCTGTTATCAGCTGGGACAAATCAACTGGCAAATGTTATCTCGTAAAAGGTGATTAGTGCTTTCCAGGTTCAGAGTTAGTGAATAATGCCCATCATCTGCAGGCTCCTGTTCCCTTTATTTTTGTCTGCATCTCCAAACTCCAATGACTTAATATACTGTATACATAACATTTTACCATCAGCTCTTTGTCTTAACAGAAAATATCACAATGCAATCACAAAAAAGTCATTCAAATGATTATAACAGTGTTAAACCAGCAAAATCTAGACTATTTACAGCACACAAAATCCAGCTGTACAGAGCCTCCCCTAGAGCAGACTGATAAAAGTAAAACTCTTCATTTGTCAGACCCCCAAAGTAAAAACCTGGGATGGGAGAAACAGGTTGCACCACATTATAAGGCGCAATATTAAGGTACACCGCGTTCTAAGTAGGGATGTCCGATATTAGCTTTTTTGCCGATATCCGATATGCCGATATTGTCCAACTCTCAATTTACCGATATCAATAACAGCCGATACCGATATGTGCGCCGGTAAACGCTTCAGGAGCGCATAGGCACTATTTCAGTGTAACGCAAGCATTATTGTATTTTTATCGGTTTTTATTTTATCGGTTTTAAAGCAAAAAAATCCGATACCGATATTACATTTTTATGCTAATATTGGGCCGATAATAGTGGGTCGATATTATCGGCCATCTCTAGTTCTAAGCATAAGAAAACATATGTAAAATAAGTCAAACTGTATTCAGCTCATTCACAATAACTCAGAATATTGTTCAGTGGTAATAAACTGAGAAAAATACACTCACATTTTAAATCATTTGTCAATCTTCCACAAAGCCATTGAAATCCCTCATCTTCAGTGTTTGAGTTCAACAGTTTGGCAATTTCGGCATCAAGCATCTAGGGTTCCCTCTCGTCACTATCTGAGTCTGTCATGTTGCTGTTGGAATAGAATAGAATGGAATAGAATAGGATAGAATGCCTTTATTGTCCATGTGCAGCACAATGAAAATTGAGGCACAACAAAATTATGATGCAGCTCTGGTTCAGCTATGTGCAGTGTTAACAGAATGGGCTTAATTACAGAATAAACTTTTGTACAGAATTAAATCAATTACATTGTGTTCAGTGAAGATTATGGACTCACATCCTGATGGTCCGATTTTGTGGGTTAAAGCCTTGACCACAGTAAGGACAGATACTGTAGCCCAGGTAGTTATTCATCACATATGTGTATTATTCACATACGTTAAGTTGAAGCACAGTATGCGCTGCTATTACAAAAAGAGGCAGCAATAAGCGTAGTATGTACAGCACTGAAGTAGTCCGAGGTTAGAACAACTTTTAATTCCAATATTTGATTATAACTGGATCATTATATAGATTTGAAAATTTGGTGTGCCATAAAAATCCAATCCCCTAGTTAGCCAAAGTCTGTCATTGCAACCCATAGTCAACCAAGGCCCGTATGGTGTAAATGGTGTGACAATCAATCAAGCAGCTTTGTCGCTTACCAACGTCACAGTAATACGCTTGGACAGATTTTTGAGTGCAGTGGACCACATACAATTTGTTTGAGGTCAGTAAGCACAACAAAAATTCATACATCAGGTGCACCAAATTACAAGGTGCACTGCTGATTTTTTAGAAAATGTAAGGATGTTAAGTGTGCCTTAAGGTGAAAAAAATGCCGCACAATCGCTGACCACAAAGTCATTAATCTCCACAGGTATTGGTGGATCAGCCATCAGCTCAGTGACTAACCCTCCCAGTGAGCTCTTTTGTTTTATGTTGCTCTGTCAAGATTCTGTTATTAGCCATTTGCACCTTGTTTTTGGACCATGGTGTTTGTCTGTATGTACCCCTCTATCATGTAGACTGTCACAGAAATAAAAATAATGCATTGTAAGTAGGGGTGTAACGGTACGTCTTCGGTACGTTCGGTTCTGCAACCGTTCGGTATCACGGTTCGGTACGTACTCGGTACAGGGGGGTCACGGTTCGGTACATTTTCGGTACAGTATGGGAACAAAATGCAAAACCATTTTCTTCCACAGCGTGTTGTTTATTTAACCAAATTTGTCAATATACTGTACAAGCGGAAATCGTAAATAAATTCAAAGTGCTGCTTGGACATACCACCTTCGTTTTATCCACTTGTTTTTTTCCGTCGCAGGTTTTCACTGGGAAACCAAAGTGCTCCCAAACGGGTGATCTTAACGACAGGGGAGGATTTTCTTGCTCCGGTTGGTCGCTAGCTTCAGCCATTATGTTCGAATTAAATCAGATAGTTAATTTAACAACAGACGCATGGACCTCGCAAAACTGTTCTGAAGAGTGCAGGAAAGGCTCGACTGATTGGTTCGCCGTGCGACGTCACCTCCACATGGTCACAAGCGCACGAATCAGGAAAGAGTTTCTTAATAACAATGAAAACGCCTCCCCTTTACTACTCCAATCACGTACAGGTCTCTAATGAATATTAAGTAGC
>OMPJ01039325.1:0-11921 GCA_900312935.1 Carapus acus | reverse complement strand
TCCTGTGCCTGACAGTAGCTCTGGCTCGGTGTCAGCGTTGCTAGGAAAAGTGTCTGTCAGCCTGGCTCTAATCTGATCCACATGCCGCTTCATGGTTTGACCACTTCCGATAGTGACGGTGTATGACACAGGACCTGATGAGCTGGCGATAACAGCGGGAATCCACTTTGGACCGTAGGAGTAGTTCCTGATGAACACATGGTCCCCTGATGTGAATGTCCTCAGTCTTTTCTTTGTGTCATGATTCTCTTTCTGTTTCAGTTGTTTTTGTTGCACTTTTGTTTTCACGTCAGGCATGAGCAGGTCCAGAGTAGACCGGAGTCTCCGTGACATCATGAGTTCTGCAGGTGACAAGCCTGTGGTTGCATGCGGTGTGATGCGATAACTGAACAGAAATCTGGACAGTCTGGTTTGTAGTGTGTCACCTTTCAACTTCTTCATTCCCTCTTTGAAAGTCTGCACCGCCCTCTCCGCCAGACCATTGGAGGAGGGGTGGAACGGTGCTGACCTGACCTGCTTAATGCCATTTTGCTTCATGAATGTCTCAAATTCAGCACTGTGAAACATGTTCCGTTGTCTGATACCAAAATCTTCGGCAGACCGAACACACTGAAACTCTGTCGTAGTTTCTCGATGGTGTTTTGTGACGTAGCTGATTTCACTGGGTAAATGTCCATCCACTTGGAATGAGCATCTACAATGATCAGAAACATCTCACCTAGGAAAGGCCCCGCATAGTCCACATGGATCCTGGACCATGGTGACTCTGGCCATTCCCAGGGGTGTAATGGTGCAGTGGGTGGTGACTTGTGGTGTTTTTGACATTCTTCACATGACTGCACTTCTCTTTCAATGTTTTCATCCATACCTGGCCACCATACATATGACCTTGCCAGACCTTTCATTTTTGACATGCCTGTATGAGTCTGGTGCAGAAGTTTCAGTATGTGGTCTCTGCCTTTTGTGGGGATGACTACTCTGGCTCCCCAGAGCACACATCCATCCCTCACACTCAGTTCCATTTTCCTCTGTCGGTAAGGTTTTAAGCAAACCCCTGTTTGTGCAGGCCAACCCTTTAAGGTGTACTCATGAACTTGGGATAAGATGACATCTTTAGCTGTCCATCGTTTGATTTGGTGGTGTCAACTAGTGTGTCATCCAGTACATCCATCATTAAGACTTGTTCAGTCATTTCCTTTTCAGGCGCTGTTTCCGGCACAGGCAATCTGCTGAGCGCATCCGCATTCGCATGGTGTTTGCCTGGCTTGTACACAATGTTGTACTCATAAGCACTCAATGTCACAGCCCACCTCTGCACTCTAGGTGAACCCATCTGAGGTATAGGCTTCCTCATGTTAAAAAGAGAGATCAGCGGCTTATGGTCTGTATAGATGGTGAAAACTCGACCATACAAGTACTTGTGAAATTTCTTGATGCCAAACATTACAGCTAAGCCTTCTTTGTCAAGCTGAGAGTACCTCTTTTCAGTAGGTGAGAGTGTGCGTGACATGAATCCCAGCGGTCTTTCACTGCCATCATCCATCCTGTGTGACAGTACAGCTCCTACACCGTATGGTGACGCATCACAGGAGAGGAGTAACTCACGGTCGGCAGAGTAGTGAATTAACACATCAGCTGAGTTCAGCAGCATCTTTGATTTCTGAAACGCGTCCTCTTGTTCCTGTCCCCATTTCCATTTCACATCCTGTCTCAAAAGTTCATGTAAGGGAGCCAATAGGGTTGCCAAGTTTGGGAGGAATTTATTGTAGTAGTTTAATAACCCCAAATACGCTTTGAGTTCTGTGACGCTGGTAGGAGTAGGGGCATCCAAGACAGCTTTAACTTTCTTTTCCACAGGGTGGAGTCCCTGTGCATCCACTCTGTGCCCCAAGTACTCCACTTCCTTTTGCATGAAGGCGCACTTGCTCCTTTTCAGTCGCAGACCAGCCTCTTCTAACCTGCGCAACACCTCACTTAAGTTCTTCAGATGATCTGCCTCATCTTTCCCACTCACCAAAATGTCATCTAAATACACAGCCACCAGAGGTATCCCTTTTAAAAGGCCTTCCATCGTCCTCTGGAATATGGCTGGCGCAGACGCCACTCCAAAAGGCAGTCTATTGTATGTGAATAGACCTCGGTGTGTGTTTACTGTCACATACTTCTTGGATTCCTCATCCAGGAGTATTTGTTGGTAGGCGTGGCTCATATCTAGTTTGGAGAATTGCTTTCCTCCAGAAAGCGCTGTGAACAGATCCTCCACTCTAGGTATCGGGTACTGTTCCAGGGAAGCCACTGTATTTACTGTAAGCTTGTAGTCTCCGCACAGTCTGACAGTTCCAACAGGCTTTAGAATTGGTACAACAGGAGCTGCCCATTCCGCGTACTTCACTGGCGAGATGATGTTTTCTCTCAACAGGCGATCTATTTCTTCATCCACTTTTGCTCGCATGGCAAAAGGAACAGAGCGTGGGCGGAAGAAGCGTGGGGTGGCATCCTGTTTCACATGGATGGTAGCTTTGGTGCCTTTAAGTGTGCCCAACTCCTCTTTGAACACATCCATGTACTTGTTTAACACGTGCTGTAGTGTGTTTTCGACTGTCTTGACCTGATGTACTTTTCCAGTTTTGCATCTGTTTTTTATTTCTTTCCAGTCCAGATTTATATCCTCCAGCCAGCCGCGTCCTAGCAAGCTGGGGCCGTCCCCTTTGACCACAATAAGGGGCAGTTTCTTTCTCTGCTGCTGATAACTGACTGTGACAAATGTGGCTCCGATCACTTTAACAGGATCCCCAGTATAAGTTTGCAGCTTGATTTTGATGTGCCTCAGACTGGAGAGTTTGGTGTGTCCCCAAGTCTCTTTAAATGTCTTTTCAGTCATGACTGTTAGGCAACATCCAGTGTCAATTTCAAAGGTTACCTTGTCTCATCAAGTTTCATATCCACAGTGTAGGGGTCTACTTTTCTCAAATGCACTGCACTCCGACGCCCTAATTGGTACACTTTTCTCTGATGCTTTTGTCTACACTGGATGCAGTTCAGTGTGAAGGAGTCCTGTTCAGAGCCATCACTTTTACTTTCATCATCAGTCTCCACTACTTTGTGAGAATGGTAGTGTGAACTCCGCTTTTTGTCTCTCTTTTCATTAGCATGTTCATGTTTTTTCTGGTTTAGTTTAGCTTTGCTTCGACACGCTCTTGCTATATGTCCCACTTTTCCACAGGCATGACATTTCTCTTGTTTGTACTTACAGTTTGCTGCTGTATGTTTTGTCCCTTTGCACCTGTAGCACTCTCTGTTGTCTCCTTTAAAGGCGCGAAACTCCTGCTGTCCACTGTTTAGGTTGAAACATTTTGCCGATGCTCCCATCTGCAGGTCCTGTGCATTTTTATTTGCAGTTTCATGTGATACAGCGATTGACAGGGCCTTTTCAAAAGTGAGGTCTGTTTCTGACAGTAGACGCCTCTGAATCCTGTCATCATTAATCCCGCAGACGATCCTGTCTCTCAACATCTGTTGCAGGGTATTGCCATAGTTGCAATCTTGCGCTAGGCGGCGCAGCTCGGCGACATATTCCATGACTGTCTCGTTAGGTTTACGGTTGCGAGAGTCAAATTTGTACCTTTGCACAATTTCACTAGGCTTTGGGTCATAGTGTGAATATAATGTTATGTAACTATGTAAATATATAATCAACACAAATTATGATCTGCGATACCACAAACTTGTTGAACTGTAGAGGCAGTTCACCCATTCAGTGGCACAACTGAGAGGGATGTTTGTCCCCACTGATGTCCCCCCCATCTGGCCACTCCTATTAAAAAAGTTCTGGTGAAGAAACAAAACAGATGTACAGTAGCACCCCTCTGAGGCCCTTTATGCTCTGCACATCACCTCTCTGAGCCTCTGAATAACCAGAGGTCTCTCTGATGGCCTCATATGACTGGAATGACTTGGATGACTTGAATGTTTGAATCTTTGTGTCACAGCATGAAACATTTGCATTTTGAACAGACCTGCTGTATGTTTACTGGGGGAGAATCCCTCTCTCTAAAATGTAAATTAGTAACTTGGGTGTGTGAGAGGGTGTGTATGGGCTCAGAGAGCTGATGCTACTAAGGTGTAATCTTCTTCCTCAAACACCATCCTGAGTCAAGAACCTGCTGCGGCAACATCAGCTCTTCTTCCTCACCACTAAGGTCAGTTCACTCTCTTCCTCGTCTTAATTCTTTCCTCGTGTCTGACATCAAAACCCTCTTCAACTTAGACCTTGCAGGTTGTGTGATGCATTTACTGTCTGACTTCAGCTCTGTTATGGCATCCCCTCCTCACCTCATCACACTTCTCACTGTGGCTACGGTGAGTCAGACACAATCCAGGGACCTAATTTATCAACCGTGATGAAAGGAGAAAAGCCTCTATTTTCTATTGTAGGAACGGAATTTGGAGTGTGAATAAGTACAATAAAATCCGTAGTTACCCAATGTGCAGAGACTGGTTGTACACACGAGAGTACACAATAGGTGATGATAAACCTCACCTGTTCCTAAGTGCCACGCTCATGCATGTTCAGGGTCATTACAAACTCCCTGTAATGACCAGGAATGGAGGCATACAGTACTTGCATTGTTTGTTTATCAGTTGAATGAAATCCTTTCCTGTGCACATAACTTAATTTATCGTGTGATGGCACTTTTATTGCAATGTGGGCACCATCTACGGCTCCCGTGAATATCGAGCAACAATGACCTCCGTTTCCATTATCCCATACATATCCCAAGGATGTTTGCCTGTCTCGACTGGGATTAGAACCCCTGTCTCAAGCGTCACGGTCAGGGGTCTCAGTGGTCTTAACCACTGCACTATCCAGCTGCCTGTCATGGCATTCACTATAATAGTCACTGAACACTGACACGATTGCACACAAATTCTCACAGGCTTCCCACTCCCCATAATCTCTGTTAGAAGCAATCCATTTCTCCTGGAAAACGTGACAGTCCGTATCCACTTCTTAAATTTACGCAAAGAAGGAGGCCTACCAGGCTCGCCTGGCCTGTGGGTCTCCTGAGGCAGCTGACAGGTACCGGCGGGCCAAGTGTGTAGCAGCCCTGGCTGTCGCCGAAGCAAAATCTTGGGTCTGGGAGGAGTTCGGGGAGGCCATGGAAATGACTATCTGTTGGCCTCGAGGAGGTTCTGGCAAACCGTCCGGCGCCTCAGGAAGGGAAAGCAGTGCCCGACCAACACTGTTTACAGTGGAGGCGGGGAGCTACTGATCTCAACTAAGGATGTGGTCGGGCGGTGGCAGGAATACTTCTCGGATCTCCTCAATCCCACTGAAATGTCTTCCACAGAGGAAGCAGAGGCTGGGGATTCGGAGGTGGATTCGTTCATCACCCGAGCTGAAGTCACCGAGGTGTTCAAAAAGCTCCACGGTTGCAAGGGGATGGACGAGATCCACCCTGAGTACCTCAAGTCTCTGGATGTTGCAGCGCTGTCATAGCTGACTCGCTTTTACAACGTCGCATGGCAGCCAAGGACAGTGCCCCTGGACTGGCAGACCAGGGTGGTGGTCCCTCTGTTTAAGAAGGGGGTCCAGAGGGTGTGTTTCAATTACACAGGGATCACACTCCTCAGCTACAATCCGGCCTACAGTGGAACCTCAGATCCTGGAGGAACAATGCAGGTTCCGTTCCGGCCATGGAACACTGGACCAGCTCTCCACTCTCCACAGAGTGGTGGAGGGATCATGGGAGTTTGCCCAACGAGCTCACATGTGCTTTGTGGACTTGGAGAAGGCATTTGACCGGGTCCCTCTGGCAGGGCTGCCCCTTGTCACCGGTCCTGTTCATCATTCATATGAACAGGATTTCTAGGCGCAGCCAGGGGCCGGAGGGGGTCCAGTTTGGGGACCATCATCGCTGCCATCGGGGACCATCATTGCTGCTTTTTGCAGACGATGTTATCCTGTCGGTGCCCTCAGACCAGGACCTTCAGCATGTGCTGGGGCCGTTTGCAGCCGAGTGTGAGACAGCCAGGATGAGAATCAGCACTTCTAAGTATGAGACCATGGTTCTCGACCGGAAAAAGGTGGTTTCCACCATCCGGATTGGAGACGAGATCCTGCCTCAAGTGGAGGAGCTCTTGTATCAAGTATCTTGGGGTCCTGGTCACGAGTGAGGGTAAAATGGAACAGGAGATTGACCAACAGATCGGCGCAGCGGTGGCAGTGATGAGGTCGATGTACCGGTCCGACGTGGTGATAAAGGAGCTGAGCCGGAAGGCAAAGCTCTCTATTTACCGGTCGATCTAGATCCCTACCCTCACCTATGGTCATGAACTTTGGGTCATAACCGAAAGGACAAGATCTTGGTTACAAGCTGCCGAAATGAGTTTCTAAGTAGAGGCGTTTTTTGAGGATTTATTAGTTACATTATTAATTGTCTTCCAAAATTGTTTGAGGTTCTTAAAATTGGTTGTTAAGGAGTTATTGTAGTAATTGGCTTTAGCATTTCTTGTTTTCGTTGTACCTTTATTTCTTAAATCTTTGTAAGCAATCCAATCAGAAACATTCTTAGTTGCCCGATATTTTTGCCAGGCTGTGTCTCTTTGTTTGAATGAATTAATAAGTTCTCCATTAATCCACGGCAAGTGTCTACCCTTAACTGTGATTGTTGACCAGGGTGCGTGTTTGTTTATAACCTCGAGAAACTCGGTATAGAATAAATGCCACGCATCTTCAACATTTGGTATTGGCTGAAAACGCTCCCAGTTTATGTTTAAAATGTCCTGGATAAAGAGATCATGATTAATATCATGTAGCTTTCCTTACCTTAATAAATTTGGGACGAAGATGCGGCATTTTAATCTGACAGTACACCGGATTGAATGATTATGTCAGGATGGGTGACTAGTATCAAGGAGGTATCAAGGAGGTAGAGCAAGAGCACACCCTTGTGGATTCAGTTATGAGCTGTATGAGATTTATACTGTTGAAAAGATTGCGATCATTAAGAGATGACCGTGAATCTACGCCGACAACTGGCAGCCGAGCATAGATATTGTCGATCGCATCCTACCCCGACAGCCACAACAATGTGCATTTACAACCCCACATATTTCTCTTTTGTGTTACATGGAAAGGTCGGTGAAGTCAGCAGCTGGTGGAGGTTTTTTGTGGTTGAAGTGTGTGTGTGTGTGTTTGTGTCTGTGTGTGTGTGTCTGTGTGTCTGTGTGTGTGTGTGTGTGTGTGTGTGGAGTAGGGGGGTGGGTTGGTGGCTGGGTGGTAGGGGCAGGTTGTGGGGGCTGCTGGTCCCCTTGAGGACGAGCAGGACAATCCAGCTCACCTGTGGGCGCCGCCACTATATTAAGTGCTCAAGTCCCACAGATTGAGTACTCAAACACCGAGGTGACACATTCTGCAGACACACACACACTGCACATGCTAATATTTAGGATGTGGGTTAGGGCAGGGATCATCAACTTGCGGCCCGCAGCCTGGGGCTGGATTCCAAAATGGTGACGATCAAAGAGGAAACATCATGTGGTTTACACTGTTAAAGCAACTAGGCTAGAAATGCCTTCAGTTTTGTTGCTGTTATCTGAATTAGGCGCACACATCAAACAATTGAACAAGGAATCTGTTTTATTCTCAGGCTCGCCGTGCATTAAGATGCATTTCTGCTGTGTGTTTCATTTACGGTCATTAATCAACGCGTCGGGTTCTGCAGAGAACAGTGTGTGCGTGTGTGTGTGTGTGTGTGTGTGTGTGTGTGTGTGTACGAGATGGTGGTCAGTAAAGCGTGTGTGTGTGAGGATGTGTGTGTGAGAAAGACAGCATGTGCGGGTGTGAGGGAGGGACTGATGCGGCGAGGGTAAGAGAGAAACTGTACGTGTGCGTCCCTGTGCGTTTGTGTGAGTCCATATAGGGATGGTCGGGTCACGTGACCCACATGGTTGCTTATGTATCGTTTCAGAATGTTGAGGCTTGGTGAGAGGACAAGATTGGCTGTGGCGCCCCCTAAAGAGAGTATCCAAAAGTGTGAACTGAAACAATTGCGTTGCATTTTTTCAGCACGTTTCATGAATTCATTTTTTTTCCCTCAGTATAAATTGTCACATTCAAAGTCCTGCAAACAGGCTCCTTCATGTTTGAAATACCATCGTTCAGTTTGAAAAAAGCCTGAGGGAAAAAGTTAGATTTTCAGTGATGAATGTAATCTTTTTAAACACACACATAATTAGAGAGACATAACTTAAATTGTTACTGTGTGACTGATGTGAAGTCAGTGAAAATCTGAATGCAAAGTGTTTTATTCCATATTCACATTCAGTCCAGAGTCCAAAACCTAAACAGCTGCATCAGTCTGGGTCTGAGACAGGAAGTGAAGTCAAACAGCCCATCACACGTCTAGACCGGTTGATTAGCTCCTCTGGTCTGATGGTAGCAAACCTGATGAAACTCATCATTGTGCATCTCTGGCACAGACGTAGTGAAGTGGACGTCCACAGCGCAGGTCGTTCCATTTCCCTGTGACGTTAGAGCACAAATCGGCACTTTGGACCCTGTGGTGTTCTTTGCCGGCATCTGCGCTCGTGTTCCAATCATCTCTGTTCATATTTCATACCACTTGGAAGCATCTCTATGCAGTCCTCTTTAGGAGTGCCACGAGGTTCTCTAAACAATATGTTTAAAATTCCCCTGTAGCTGTTCCAGTTGGTGTAGTCAAACTTTGAGCCATCAGTGTTCCAAAACGACTTCTCCTGGAGGAGGAAGGATGTGGAGGTTACATGAAACTGTCTGTTGTTTGAGGAATGACTGGTTTGGGATCATTGTTTCAGGAGGTGGTCACTGCAGGCGTGTTGAAGTCTTTGATTTAATGGAGTGAGCAGCATTCTTAAAATGTCCCTCTTTGTGACATGCAGTCACAAAGAGGGACAAACCACTGAAGACACAAGTGTACAGGAAGTCCCGTTAGCATGTGATCAGACACAGGGTAGCATTGCACTGAGACATGCTAGCTGAAGTGTGAGAGTTTAGAACAAATTTATCTGTCACTGACCTTAGCTATGTCATGGCCCCCAGTCCAGGTGGCGTACCGTTTACTCATGCGACCGAGCACAAAGTTGATTTCTCCTATGTTGTGGTAGGAGGCCAGATGTCCTCCGTTTTTCATGCGCTGATTCTAAATAAGGACAACGAAAGGATGAGAAGAGTCGGGATAAATCCTGGAGCAGCAAGCCATCGATCTAAGGTGAGGCTATGATGAAGAGAGCAGCTGGAGGCTGCTTACTTACTTCAGCTGGTGCAAATTTTAGTAAATGTGCCATATGCAGACGGAAACAACGATTTCCGTAGAGATTCCAGCCATGAGGACACGTGGCAGCTACAACAGAATATTAGTCATCAGTCAAAATGTTTTCATGAAGCTGCCGTGATATAAATGGAGCAGGACTGACCGTCAGTGTAGGTCGCCTGTGACCAGAGACATAATAAGAGGGGATAAAACAAAAATGAAAGAAGATTGCATGCAAATATTGAAAGGAGACTCAAGAAGAACTTGTAAAATATCAGCCACAAATAAAGCAAAATATTCAAATATTCAGAAGTGGAAACAACTGAGTCCTCTTGAAAATAAGAATGTGGAAGAACTACATAAACCATATCCAAACATTGCAGCAAAAATTACAAAATTCAGCAGCTGACTCAGCTGCGGATCCGGAGTGTGTTTGACTCACCACAGCCACAGTGAGGAGTGTGATGAGATGAAGAAGGGACGCCATCTGTGTGAGAGACAAGAGGAGCACAGATCACAGAGCATGAAATCAGACATTATACATATACAACACACAACCTGCAGGGTCTACGTTAATGAAGCTTTTAGAGTTAAACGCAATTAAAAACTTGGATGAGGGTGATCTGACCTTTGTGGTGAGGAAGAGGAGCTGATGTTGCCGCAGCAGGTTCCCGACTCAGGATAGTGTCAGAGGAAAAATATTAGACTTTAATACCGCCAGCTCTCTGAGCCCATACACACCTCCTGACACGCACCTAAGTCAATAGTTTCCATATAACAATGAAGGATTCTGCCTCAGTAAACATACAGCAGGTCTGGGCCACGGAAATTGAAAGTCATCTGACGGCATCAGAGTGCCTTCTGGGTGATCAGAGGCTCAGAGAGGTGATGTGGAGAGCATACAGGGCCTCAGGGGGGTGGTACTGTCATCTGAGCGTTACATGATTTGATGCATGTACCTGACAAACTGGATTCTGACACTTTCAGGTGTGTGTTCATGCCGTCAGAGCACCTGCAAAGCCCTGAGGATGTGAGGATCTGAAGAGGAGGTACACACCCCTTTATTTATTTTTCACAATATCACCATTTACTTCCATTTTATTCAGGATTTCTTGCATTAACAAAAAAGACTTAATTTCAATGAACATCACTTTTAAAAAACTCAATCAGATACTTGTTATTTGAATTACATACTTGAATACTTTTTTTCCAGAGCCACAGGCTGCCACAGCAGCCGGATGACAGACATGCAGCCCTGCAGCCGATTGTCGACTCTGAATTAGTTTCCGAGTGGTTCTCTTGTAAACATAGTTTCACCATTTACTCATTCAGGCAATGGAAAAGTAAATGTCAGCCTAATCCAACATTTATCATCAGCACATTCTGTGTAGTTCCTTTGATTATTTTGCAAATTCATATGGTTTTCTCAACCAAAGCTGCAATCCTTCCTGTGTGTGCCAATGTGACAGTGATATTTGCGTATAGAAACAGGAAACACGAAAGATGAATGGTAACAAGAAACTGAGCATAGGTTTACTGACTCCTGATTTGGAACCTCAGAGTTTTCAGTGTCATTTCAGTATAGTTTTTGTGTCATATTTTTGTCACTTATAAACTGAGGTAGAAGTAAACAACGTCAGCCTATCCTGACATCCTCCCGTTCTCCCTCTCTCGGAGCCGTATTTGATCAGTCAAAATGTATGTGTGGCGTCGTGTCTGTGTCTGCGCTGAGCACCGGGGGCAGTGGCGGGAGTCGCACAACACGCAGCAAGCACACAGCTCCCTCCCTCCGCAAACACACGAACGATTCGCACGGGGGAGAGGAAAAAAAAGTTGCGAAAATAGGAACAGGAAACGACACATTTCAATTACATTGACCAAACTGAGGCAGAATGTTGATTCTGCAAGACTAAAATCTCATCTCGAGCTGGCTCCACAAACAACCTGCACAGGCACTTGAGAATCGTTCATCCACCAGTGCAATTGGAAGAAAAAAGACAAGCAATGAACCTGATATTAATGACGGTGGGATTTGTCTACTGCAACTGTTGTGGCAACTGCAGTGTCTGCATTGTCGAGAGCACCAACACAACCACCTAAAATTACAACCCAGAGCTCCGTGAGCCGCCTTTTTGCATAAGGCTATGACCGCAGCAAGACAGAGGACGATTAATTAAGTACTGGCAAAAATGATTGGATGTGATTTCCAACCATTTTCAGTTGTGGATGATTAAGGATTTGGAGGGTTTATTCATGCACTCGATCCAATGTATGCAATTCCAAGTTGGAAAATACTTCCCCAAAAAATCACCCCAGGCCTGTATGACAGAGAATGTGCTTCACTGCAGGAGAGGGTTATAAAAGCCACAGCAGTTTGTCTAACAACGGACAGCTGAACATCCCGTTCAGCTGCACTGCTGCTGCACTGCCCATCACTCACCACTAGATGTCAGACTTCACCGATCATTATCATCATCATCATCATCATTATCCCAGCAATCAATTAGAGCAGAGAGTGTGTGTGTGTGTGTGTGTGTGTGTGTGTGTGTCTGTCTGTCTATCTAACGATCCATCTATCTATCTCTCTTTCCTCAGGAGTTCCCTGAATACCTAATTTGGTGAGGGGCT